>JAQZBX010067297.1:0-15961 GCA_029593785.1 Cabassous unicinctus
TATGTGCACGTGGTGTGCATGGTGTGGTGTGTGTGTGTGCATGGGTGTGTGTGTGATGAGGTGTGGTGTGTGCGCACATGGTGTGTAAGGTGTGTGGTGTGTGTACATGTGTGCATGGGGGGTGTGTGGTGTGTGCATGTGGTATGTATGGGGTGTGTGGTAAGGTGTGCTTGTAGTGCACATGGTGTGTGTATGTGTGTGTGGTATATGTGCACGTGGTGTGCATGGTGTGGTGTGTGTGTGTGGGGGTGTGTGTGTGGTGAGGTGTGGTGTGTGTGCACGCACGTGGGGAGGTACAAGTTGTGCACGTGGTGTGTGAGCACGTGCATGCGTGCGGGAGTGCGTGTCCGCGGCCTGAGCTCCCCTCCTGGTCCCTGGCCGCAGAGAAAGGGCCAGAGGTTGGGAAGAGCTGTGGGCAGAGAATCGGAGGTTTCTCCTGTGGCTCTCGGGGGCTGTGGCGTCTGCAGAGCTAGAGGAGAATTCTGCAGCCAGCAGGGGGCTGTGAGCTCAGCATGCAGGTTGCCTGGCCTCTCTGAGCCTCAGTGGCCTCAGCTGTAAGATGGGAACAACTGTGTGCAGCGTCAGGTGTTTGCTAGGAGGACAGTGTGGCGGTTGCAGGCAGCGTGGACTGTATGACAGTCTGGGTTCAAAATTCCATCTCAGGAATTTTCCCCCTACCCCCAAGCCCACAGGATGCTTTGTGCAAACTTAAGAGCTCTCTTTTGGTGAGGGGCTGGCGAGGTATGGGGATGGTATATATGGGAACTCTGTACTTTCTGTAGAATTTTTCTGTAAACCTACAACTGCTCTGAAATGTTTTAAAAAAGAGCTCCCTCTACTGTGTTACTGTCAAGAAACTGTCCTAAACACAAATCCACCACGTTTATGGTGTGACTGGCTCTTAGAAGGGACTGTTCTGTGCAGTGCACAACCTGCACAACTGCACTTGGCTGCTCAGTCCCAGCTCTGCTCCTTTGACCTGGGCCTGTGGCATGGCCTCTAGAGGCCCCAGTGGCCTCTTCTGTGAGACGGGGATGGTCACGCACCTAACTCACAGTGGGTGAAATGCAATCAGGCTTTTGGGGAGCTTAGTGCAATGCCCAGGACAGACTATGTGCTCAAAAAACATTTGCTATGCCTCGGACGGGACAGGAACGAGGAAGTGTCACCATCAGGCAAGCTTCAGCTCTTGGGATACTTTTTCTCAGCCACTAACTAGCGTCATACGAGAAGGGCGCCTGGTCTGCAGTAGACGCAGAAGAGACGGGAACCTTCCTTCGCAGCAGAGCAGACCCTGGGCGGCAGTGGCTGCGTTTGGATTTCCCTGCTCCTCCCTGTGGGGCCCCCATGCCTGCAGACACCCCACCACACGAGCCTGTCACCTTTTCAGCCACATCAGCGCCAGCGTGGCCCCCACTTTGGGCCATTCTGCTCCGTACATTTCTTTTTCCACCTCCAGGATGTTCTGCAAGGTCCGGAACTTGGCTGGGTTGGTGTCGTATACAGCCTTGATTTTCTGAAAGAGAGCACACGGGGTCGTCGCCTTGGAAAAGCAGCTCCCCAGAGGAAGCCAGCCCCGCATGCCAGGTGGGGACGTGCCCTGCTAGGCCCTCCTCCCTCTGCTGGTGCCAGCGCTACCAGACTGTCGGTGTTTTTGAGCACCCACCCCGAGCTGGGACATGCAAAGTGCTCTCCACGCACTGCCTGATTTGATCTCATGGCAAGGTCATCATCTCAATTTACAGATGAGGCAACTGAGGCTCAGAGGGGTAAGGGCCACGGCCCAGGTCACGTAGCCGGTACAGGTAGGAGACGGGATTCCAGCCCAGGCTGGCTCCAGAGTCCATGTGCTCCAACCACCATTGACTTGGCCTCACATGCCAAGTATCTGAAGTTTCACTTTTGCAGACAAGTGGAATTAAGCTTTCAGGATTCAAAGGTGTCCGGGAACAAAGCCTCCTGGGTTGAAGCCAGGTGGGCTGGGATCTGAATCTACTTCCTGTGTGACCTTAAGCGAGTCCTTCAACCCTGAGTCTGAGCTTCCTCATCTCCAGAGAGAGGACAATGACAGCACCAGCCTCAAAGGGCCGCTGGAGAGAAGACACGAGACGGCGTCCAGCCCCAGCGGGTCCCCACAGGGAGGGGGTCTGTGGCTGGGGATGAACGCTGCATGTGGCATTGGAGCTCACTCTCATTGGGTGGGAGGCAGGGAAAAGAACTGGTGAGTTCTTTCTCCAGGTCAACCCTTTAGACTGTGGTCCCAGTCAGGCCGTGGCCACGGGGCTCAAATGTGAAGAGGGACCAAGAAGCTCAAGCCCCGTGTCGGGTGGGCTCGGGGCCAAGCCTGTTTCCCAGGTCTCCTCCCGCTTCCTCGGGCTGGGAAGCTGGTGGCAGGGAGCAGGGTGCTGATGGCCTCCCGCGTGGGTACTGGCGCTGCTGGGGCCAAATACGCACCGTGATGTTGCCACTTATGTCCGCCTTGATGGGAGTAAACACTGGGGACCCGAGGCAATCTGGGGACCAAATGAGAAGAGAGACTTAGGTTCCCAACACGGGCAATAGTTAGGGCCTCCAAGGACCCCGGAGGCCGGGGCGTGTGAGGGACGGTCACTTGATGGGTGTGTTTGTGGGAGGCGGAGCTATTTATAGGTTGTGTGGGCATTTGGGGAGCACTGGGCTCCAGGGGAAACCAGTCTCTTTTGCTGCAAGACTTGTCAGAGCTTCTTAAGATACAACTGGAAACAACCCGAATGTCATCAACTGATGAGGGGATAAACAAAAGTGGTGTATCTACACATTGGAATGTTGTTCGGCCATAAAAAGGATTGACATTTTGATCCATGCTACAACATGGAAGAATCCTGAGAGCGTTATGCTGAGTGAAATAAGCCAGACACAAAAGAGCAAATATATGATTCCACTTACATGAAATATCTTAGAATCAGCAAACTCACAGAGACAGAAGGGAGATTAGAGGTTACCAGTCTATGGGGAGAGGGAGAGTACAGAGTTTCTATCTTGAGTGATGAAAAAGTTTTAGTAATGGAGGGTGGTGATTAATGCCACCGAATTGTACACTTAATAATAATTGTAGGGAAGCGGATGTGGCTCAATCAATAGGGCTCCCGTTTACCATATGGGAGGCCCTGGGTTCGATTCCTGGGGCCTCCTGGTGAAGGCAAGCCAGCCCGGGCGGTGCGGTGAGCTGACGCAGCAGAACGACCCAACAAAAGGGAGACAAGCAGACACAGAAAAATGCACAGCAAATGGACACAGCGAGCACAAGCAGCAGGGAGGGGATAAATAAATAAATAAATAAATAAATCTTAAAAAAAAAATAATAATAATAATAATTGTACACCTAAAAATGGGTAAAATGGCAAATTTTATGTTATACATTTATATACTGGGACACCTAAGAGCGAAACCCGTTTGTCCACAGCACCCCTTGTGCCTAGGGCAGAGCGGGCCCATAGAACTTTGTACATTGATGGGAATGTTCTCTCTGGCCGCCCTGAGCACTGAAAATGTGGCTAGTGTGAATAGTCTGTCATTTTATGCAATTTTCATCCATTTAAATAGCCTCACGTGGCTGGTGGCTCCCGTACTGCGTGGCACAGCCCTACAGCATCGTGCAGACCCGATGGTCTGAGAACTTTCTTGGCCAGCAAGGCGGCCGTCACTGGTTAGGCAGCTGGCCGCGAGCAGGATGAGTTACCTTCTTAGGTGGGAGAAGAGCAGCGGGTTTCCTGACGGCCCTGGACAAGTCCCTTCCCTCCTCAGTCACCAGCTTATGTAGAAGAAATGGGCTGTCGCCCCAGAGGCTCCACGGTCCTGAGCCTTTCCATAAGAGCCTGAGAGAACAGTCTGGCAACAGGACCCCGGCCACACCACAAGGACTGAAGGTCAGTCCCGAGGCAGATGGGGGCGGCAGGACTAACCTGGGCTGAGGCCCAGCTCTGCCCGTCCGTCCAGCCCTCTGAGCCTCAGCTGCCGCAGCTGGCACACAGGGCGTGACGGCATTCCTCGAGATGACCCAGTTCACAGACGCACATTTTGCTACTCTCTGAAGTGTTCTTAGCCGGAGGCGTTTTCCTTCCTTGGTGGTGCCTCTTAAAACTGTGATGCCTTCAGGCAGATGCACTGTGGACCTCAGAAGTGCCTGGTGGCACCTGGAGTCCACGTGCAACGCGAGCAGCGTGCTCCAGCCTTTCCTCCCCCCCTCCTCTGTGACCCCCTGGCAGGCCGCCGGGGGGACCAGGGCTATCGCTCGGTGCAGAGTGCCTGCCCAAGGGCCTGGTGTGGAGGGGACACACAGGGCACAGCCGGGTCTCTCCTGTGCAGGCTCAACATGGACTTTGTCCTCAGGACCTGAAGAGAGACACCTGCGCTTTCCCAGCACCTTCTCACTGTCCTCCTCCCTGAGTCCAGAAAAGGGGGCCTGCCAAGCTGGGGCCTGATCCAGCGCCCAGGGGCCAGTCCCCAGGGCAGATGCCAACCTGCAGGAGGCCAACGCCGGTGCCAGCTTCCCGTCGCCCGGCAGGCCGGGCAGGCAGGGGCCTCCGTGGTGACCCCTCAGGGGTGGAGGGCTGGGGGATGGGCATGTGCAGGCCAATTCCACCGTCGATGACCCAGCACACCTGGCCGGCCATCTGGAATGTTCTAATCGTAGCTGTCATAAGAGGAGCATTGGGGAAACAGCTTTAGGTACCCCATAGCCCTGTGGAAAGAAGGTGGGCTGGGGACTGACCACGTTTGAATCCAGGCCCAACTACTCCCCAGCTGAGCAAGCCCCTCTGCATGCCTCAGCTTCCCCACATGTCAAATGGGGCAGTAATAGTACTCATTCTAAAGCTAGCACGGTAAGCTATTAATGGTAGAATCAAGGTGGTGGGTGTATGAGTATTTGCTGTAAAATTCTTTTAACTTTGCTGTATGTTTGAACATTTTCATGATAAAATGTTGGGGAAAATAAGGTTAGATTTTAGTGTTTTTTTTTTCTTGCTCACAAAAGTCAAATTCTTCTTTCTACTTTTTCTTCAAGTCCTTTCACTGTTAGAGCAATTACAGTTACACGTGTAACTCTTTGTTTACTGTCCAACTCCCCTACCAGACTTGAGCTCCAAGAGGAAGGGGCCAGGCCACCTTAGCTCCCTGCTGTGCCCCCAGCACCCAGCACTGTAGGTGACTGGGTGACATCTGTAGAGTGGGTGAGCGAATGGATTGTGGGAAACATAGAAGCTCTGCGTGTATTTCCTGCCAGACCTTTTCCCTGTGTGCACTTTCATCACTCAGATCAACCCAATGCACTGTTTTAAGGGGCCATCCAACTAAGGTGGCAGAGGACATGCAAAAGAGGTTGGAACGCCGTTTCCCTGTAAACCAAGAATCCTCCTCAGCCTTCCTCAGTGGGGCTGCTGTGAGGGTGAGAAAGGTCACCTGGGCAGGCTCCCAGCACTGCGTGCTCAAAGCACTGCCTGCCGGTGACAACGATCACCACCACTGGCTGATTCTCAGGTAAGGTCTTCAAATGGAGGAGCTACGGAGCCAGGGCTTGCTGACAGATAATCACCACCTGTGGGCAGTTTATTATGACTCGGGTCATTCCGCCTGCATTTCAAGATGCAGGAAAATGTCATTAGGCTTCCTTGGCTCCGAAATGGCTCGTGTGTGGTTCTGAGCGGCCCCGCCCTGGTGGCAGGGAGAAAGGCCTTTTGTGTTGTGTTCCTCTGATGCTGCACTCGCGGGTCACAGGGCTACATGGTCAGCGGGAGCTGGGCCCCAACAGCGGCCGTCATTGTGAGTCGTGGCTGCCTCCCAGGGCCAGAGCTTCTGCTCCAACTGCAGAGGAGAATGGGGTGGCCAGGGCTACTTCCCGAGCTGGGGGCGGAGCAGAAGCAGAGAGGAGTGGCGAGGCAGGGACCCAGAGAGCAAACCCAGGGCCTGCTTCCCCGCCGCACCCAGAAGGGGCCGTTGGCAGGAAAGGCACCTCTGCATACATCACCGTGTGCTCATACACATGCTTCGCGGAAGTCGGTTTGGGAGAATCAGGATTTGGGTGGCCGCCATTAGTGGAGAAGTGGTGTAGCCTCTAGAGTCAGAAGGATGGTGGTGTGACTTTGGACAAGGGAATTAACTGCTCTGGGCTCAGGCTCCTCCCTTTCCACGGCCCCGATGGGCTGTGTGAACGGGAAGTGCTCGGCCCCGGGTTCTGTGGGGCTGATGCCTGTTTTTTTTTAACACGATCCATGGAAAGCTCTGGGCTTTTGTCTATTGTTGGTGCAGTCTACGGACACCAGGCCCAGAGAAGCCGGGTGACTTGCCTGGGTTCTACAGTGAGAACCAGGAACTCCGGCGCAATTACGAAGCCAAAGTTCATTTCGCTCCACCCTCGCCTTTTTTTCTAGAATGTTTCCATCTGTTTGTGTGAATTCAGTGAAAATGACAGGAAACCCAGAAGATGATTTTAATCTCTAAGCCCACAGCGGCCTTTCTAATCGTTTAAACTCCAGCTTGGCCCTGCTCCAGAGAGAGTTCAGCATGTTTCTAACAGATTATCCAGCCTTACCTTTCCTACAGAATGCAGCCCTGCCTTTAATTACCTTTCTTGTTTTACCAGTTTTGCAGTTACCCCAGACTTTTTTTTTTCCTGTTGTTGTCAGCAAACAGGCTCTTCTTCAAAATGCCACCCAGAACCTGTCTGCCAGGAAGGAGGGAGGGGGCTTGGAGGGTTCTATAATTCATCTTACATCTGGGGAGAAAGGAACCTGTTTTTTAAAGAAGAAAAATCAGATAGAATCCCACCATCCTACTCCATAGAACCAACTTAAATGGGCACAGATTCTAAACAAAATGAAGCCTTGGTTACTTGGAACACCTGGCAAATGGCCTCTTCTGGTTAATGGAGAAGTTTTTTTAAGCATGCCACACAACCCTGAAGGCATAAGGAAAAAGATCAATAAATCTGATGAAAAGAAATAGAAACCTCCTATATGGGGCAGGGGGTTAATGCCACTACCAATCAACACAAACAACAAACTGGGGAAAACTCTGTGTAACAAATATCTCACACAAAAGGCTAATATCCCTAATATATAAAGAGCTCTGAAGAATCAATAAGAAAAAAGAGCCCTTTTGAAACAATAGGCAATTCATAGAAGAAATGAAGATGCTCAATCTGTAATAAAAAGCAAAGAGGAGGGCAGATGTAGCTCAAGTGGTTGAGCACTTGCTTCCCATGTACGAGGTCCTGGGTTCAATATCTGGTACCTCCTAAAAACAAACAAACAATAAAACCATCTCTCATTGGGGAGTAGATGCAGCTCAGTGGTTGAGCGCCTGCTTCCCATGTACGAGGTCCTGGGTTCAATCTCTGGTATCTACTAAAAACAAACAAACAATAAAACCATCTCTCTTTGGGGAGTGGATGCAGCTCAGTGGTTGAGCGCCTGCTCCCTATGTACAAGGTCCTGGATTCAATCTCTGGTACCTCCTAAAAACAAACAAATGAAAAAACCAACTGTCTTTGGGGAGTGGATGCAGCTCAATGGTTGAGCGCCTGCTCCCTATGTACAAGGTCCTGGATTCAATCTCTGGTACCTCCTAAAAACAAACAAATGAAAAAACCAACTGTCTTTGGGGAGTGGATGTAGCTCAGTGGTTGAGCACCTGCGCTTCCCATGTTCAAGGTCCTGGGTTCAATCCCTGATACCTCCTAAAAAAAAAAACGAAAGAAAGAAAGAAAATTGAAACAGTGAAATGTTTTCTAGCTATCAAGTACTCTGAATGCACCAAGCCATTCATAATTTTCTAAACAGGATCATCATCAACATTATTAATTATGAGAGAGGTGTGACCCAGTTAATGCCACAAATCCCCTCGACCCTTCACTAAATGGACCTAGATGACATGTCTTAAAGTTTTTAGGACAGTTTTATGTCATTTTTTTAAAAAACTCCTCTTGACGGTTGATGGTCACTTCTTCATTTTTTCTCTGCAGTGCTTTGATTCTGCTAGAGACTTGGAAAACAGCTGAATTACCTGCAAAAGGAGAGGAAGTGGGCACCAAACAAGATTTTTGGGCATGGCCTCTGTGGCAATCTCCGGCTTCCTGCCCGGGTCTCTGCCACCATTCGGATGGGTGAGGTGGCCCAGAAAGCAGAACTGCCTACAAGCCAGCAGTCACCATACACCACGCAGAATTCAACTCATCTCCTCTTTTTCTGTCTTTATGCTCTGAGCAGACCACAGCACATGTTTGGGAGTTCTCCTCCAAGCCGCCCTCCATGCCTGCCTCTTGGGTCGACCGGCTCTTACAACAGGCAGTGTCCCCATGTGAGCAAGGTGACTAAATCGCCCCACCCTGGCACACCTCCTCATTTCAGTTCAGGAATAATGTTCATTCAAGAACAAAAAAAAAAACACTCTGCTTTTAAAATAAGCAGCTTCGCTTTCAGCCTGTGGAATGTGAAACAGAGCATCTAACCCAACCCATAAGTACTTATTTCCCAAAAGTCAGAACGGGGTGCCGGCCCTGGTGATGCTAGCAGCCTGCCTGGGGAGCTTATTGTTTCAAATGCAATTTTTTTTCCATTGCTGGATCATAAAGTTCAGTTGCTAAAAATATGGGGCACATGCACTTTACGGGTCCTGGGTTACAAGGCTCATAATGGGAGGCACTTAAATTACAGCCGATGGAGATGAATCATTTATGAATCCCGTGGGCCTCTTTGGAAGGCGAAGAGCCCTGAGAAGGCCCACCTTCCTACTAAAGCCAGTTCACGCTCTACACGTCGCCAACTGAAGAGGAAAGAAAGAAAGCTTAAGAACCATTCAAAACTTTGCTTTAAAAAGCCACCCCCATGACATGCCAACCGTTTTGGGTTTTTTGACCCCAATCGCCCTCTTTGGCAAAACTCAGCTTTGAATCGGGAATGCAGTTGGAAAAATTATTTCTCTTCCTTGTAAGTCAATTAAGCCCTCGAAGCTTCGGTTTCCTCATGTGCAGAATGAGGCTGATAACCTGCTAAGGTTGATGTGAGGCTTAAATGAGATTGCATAAACAAAGGGCTTAGCGCAGTTTCGGACACAGAGTAAGTGCCCAAGAAAGAAGACGGTTTTGTCGTGTATGCGTATCACTGTTATAAATTACGGTGTCACCTTCATCTTTCCCAATAGGCAAAACTTTTCTTAAGAGAGGAAATCCAGAAAATAATGATTCCAGTGATTAAGAAATTAAAAAGAAGGAGGGTGGGATATGGGGGGAAGGATTGATTTGGGTAAAATTATAGATTGATTCGGATAAAATTAGTAGAAATCTCCCAATCATAATAGAATGACTTCAGAAGTATTCCAGACCATTAAAAAGGAGATCTCAGGAGGGAGTGAAGTAAGGGACTGGAAGGGAAAAGCAGCGCATGGGCGCGGGGAGGCTCGGGGAGGCGCGGGGTGGCTTCCCGCTGCCAGGGCAGAGTGTAGAGGTTTTCCAAGGACCCCGAGAGCGCTGAGTTGCTGTGATGACTTCTAAAACTCCATGGGACAACTAAAAAGGCCCTGATACAGGTGACACCGTAAGAATGTACCAGAAGGAGTTAACATCCACTCAGGCCATTTTAAAACTGCAACAATGACACATCAGACTGGAATCCAACATTTCCATTCTAATCAACTCAATCAGCAGATTGAAATGAGAACATCCGCAGGCCAGCCCAGAGCTTCCTATCACTTCCCTTTCCAGATAGACGCCAGAAAAGGGGCGTCTCTACCGTGCAGACGTCCCAGGTGTTAGAGCCTGCCTCCTGGGGGGTCCTGGCCTCTCCTGCTGCTGGGCCAGACCCACCATAAAGCCAGGCTGGGCCACTTTCTGGCTGTGTGTCCCCATCAAATCCCTTCATCTCGCTAGCCTCAGTTTCCTCTTCTGTAAAATGGCACCAGTTCTCCCAATTCAAAAGGTTGAGTTCAATGCTCGGCCCATGGAAGCAGGAGTGGCTCAGTCGATAGAGCCCCCGTTTACCATGTGTGAGGCCCCGGGTTCGCTTCCCGGGGCCTCCTTGTGAGGGCAGGCCGGCCCGCGCGGTGCGAGGGGCTGATACAGCGGGACCTCACAGCAAAGGGGAAGATAAGCAGACACGGAGAAGACACACAGCAAATGGACACGGCAAGCACAAGCAGCAAGGGGGGGATAAATAAATAAATAAATAAATCTTTAAAAAAAAAAAAAAAAAAAAAAATGCTCGGCCCATGACAGGCACTCAAAATTGGGGTACGTTAGCTATATTCTGGGTCAAGCATTCTTTCATTCTCCTTCGATTCGACGTTACACTCTGCCAGGCCCGTCGCCAGGCTCTGGGCGGGCCTGACTCCTGCCCCAGCACTGCTCCTGCAAGCAGCCGCCTACAGACCAGCCAGGAGTGGAGGGGCTAGGCGAGCTGGTGGGCGGCAGGGCGGAACATGGGCTCATCCCTCCTGCTCCTCAAGTCTATTCTGTCCAGCAGCAGAGGCCAGACCTTAGCCCTGACCTCAGGGCTGGACTTCTCTGAACACAGAAGATAACCTAATCATCATCTCCGGGGGACAGAGCAGGAGGCGGAGCTGCACTGTGCTGGCCTTCAGATGTTACAGCGAGGGGGCTGGAGCGAGTCTCAGACTTAACCAGCCAGGTGGCTGGCCTCGAGCCCAGGCAGTCTGTCACCAAGACCCAGAAGCGGCTTCTAAAGGCTGGCGGCCGTGTGCCGTGGACGTGCAAAGATGGGGTACGCAGGCACTGAGCGCCAACATCACTTTGCAAGAGCCTCTCCACCAACTCTCCCGGGAGTCCCCAGCATCCTGTTCTGCAGTTGGGGCTACAAGCTCAGAGAGGGGATGTCGCTTGCCCACAGACACACAGCCTCAGCACTGTAAAACCAGGAGTCTTGCTCAGGCTGGCTCAGCTTGTCACCAAGCTCACAGTTCTTTCCACGCCTCTTCACTCGGTGTTCAGAGTATGGGCTTCCGCGGCCAGCAGACCCAGTTCAAAGTGACTTGTCCTATCTGAGCTTCCAAAGCAGCCGACTCACCAGGGTGCCAGGCAGATGAGACAGGATGAGACAGGAGCCTCTCCCCAGGTCTACTTGGGTCCAATGCAGAGCAGCTGAGGCCACGAGCGTGCCACACCCCCACAGCACCAGGCACATAGCAAGTGCTCCCCAATGCTAGCAGGTGCTTGCTTATTCCCTTCAAGTGCACTTCCAAGATATGACAGTGTGTGTGGGCAGTAGAGATGTGCTCAGTGGTCCCAATCCCAGATGTGCACAGCACACAGCAGCAGGCAGGACAAATGCTTGCTGCTGTGGGGGAACCTCTTCCCTTAAAGACAGGGAGTTTCTTACTCATAGGCTGAGGGGTGCTTCAGGTCACCCCCACCCGCCCAAGGCCCTGGGATGGGTGGGGCTGGTTCCCAGTAAAGGAAAAGCTGACTTGTATGGGGCTTTTCCATGGGATGGCTTCCAGGCCCCAGGCATTCTAGTTGCATTCAAATAAACAGTAGTTGTGGGCCGATTACCAGGCACACACCTCAGAGGAAACCTGCTTATCTGGCCGCCCTGGTGCCAGCAGGGCCGCTGGATTTCCTCAGCTGCCAAGTAGGCCTGCTCCTCTGGGTGTCTCCTCCTCTCCAGGAGAGGAAGCCAGGAGGGCAGGCAGGCACGACAGCAAGGGCACTGCACAAGGAGTCCAGTGGCCCGAGCTCTAGTCTGGCTTGATTGGTCACTCCCTTGCTGTGCGACCCTGGGCAAGTCGCCTAACCTCTGTGGCCATGTCTTCTATGGCTGTAAAACAAGAAGATAATTACATGCTTCTAAGTTTCCACTGGCCCCCAAAATAGGGTGTGTGGGGGCAGCAAGCACTGAACCAAAGGTGAAGGAAAGTCACTCTAACTGGGCTTGCTCTAGGACTATTTAACAAGTGCCAGATACCCATTAGGCCTAATTCAATGAATATCCATTTAATTAAGCTAAGAGGCCTGAATGAAGAACAAATCATTTCCAGAATCTGGGTCTTAAGAATTGAGAGGTGGAAATCATTACCTCCAGCAACTCTACCTTTGGTTGCTTCCTAAACTAAGAAAGCAAATAGGTGTCATCTCATGTGCCAACTCTAATCGACCCGGGGTGATTGTGTCGAGAAAGACATCAAGGCTGTGTCTAGGCTCAAAGGGGAAAACAGTACCGTGATTGTTTAATAATGTCTGCCTTAGGTACGAGATATAAGAGAAGTTATGTATTACACTTTGTCATGTATTTTAATTTGGAAAGAAAGAGAAAGAAAGAGCACTTTCAGAAAGAACAAAAAAGAATAAGAATGGAACCAAAGCATTTATTTGACAAATATTTGAGGGCTCACTAAGTGCTAAGCACAGAGATAACTCAAAGTCACAGAGAATTATGGCAGAATGATACGTTTCACGGCAGTCTA
Organism: Cabassous unicinctus; assembly: GCA_029593785.1. NCBI lineage: Eukaryota > Metazoa > Chordata > Mammalia > Cingulata > Chlamyphoridae > Cabassous > Cabassous unicinctus. The sequence goes on from JAQZBX010067297.1 coordinate 12,451, forward strand.
AAAGGGGTCAGGGAGGACTCTCTGGATGAGGTGGCTGCTAAGCCCATTCCTTAAGGATAAGTGGAACCCAGGTTGGCAAAAAGAAGGTGGGGTGGTAGAAGGGGTTAGTAAACCAGGTAGAGGGACTGACATGGGCAAAACCCTGGAGCCGTGATGGCATAGTGCCATTTGTGAGGCTGCAAGCCACTCAGAAAGCCTTTTGCTTTCTGGGGTAATAGGGAGCCACTGAGGCTTCTAGGCAGGGAGTGACAAGACTAAATGACATCTAAGCACTCCCCCCCCCCAATGGTAAATGCTCTGGAGTAGCTGCATAATCGACATAAAAAATGAAAGAGCAGAGCTCACAGAAGTCAGACTCGCAAACTGATCAGTCAGAGGTGAGATCCTATTACTGGGTCAAAGTAGAGAAAGAAGATGGACAAAAGGTTGACCTTTAAGTAGACGTAGTAAAACCTGTACAACTCGAGAGATTCAGCTGGAGAAACGGAGGAAGGGCTAGCCTAAGATGTGGAGGCTGCCCTGTAGCCAACACCCCACTGACACACAAAGAATTGGCATCCACCAAGTCCAACCAATTCTGTCACACACAGCACTGACAAAGGTTTAGGATATGTGGCTGCTCGAGTATGTTAAAAGGCTTCATAGTTTTTGACCCAGCTATTTCACGTCTTAAAGTGGGAGATAACCAAAGGAGTGTGCAAAGAAATACGTTCACTGCAGCAGGGCCAAAGTGACAAGCAACGTGAATGTCTAACTGCAGGGGATTGGGTAAATACATTATGGCCATATTCAAACAATGGAATTCTACGCAGGTAGACTGACATGGAAAGCAGGTCATGCTATACTGTTGAGTGAAAAAAAGAAAGTTACACATTTCTTAAAAGCTAGATATAAATGAGTCTGGAAGGAAAATACTCTAAAATGTCAGCAGAGCTTCCCTCTTTAAAAATAAAAACCCTTGCATATATAAGACGGTTTTTACAAAATATAAATACAAATAAACTAGAGAGAAGGAACAATTAAATAAATGATAAAAAATAAAAAGCCTACCTCAAAAAGTTGTGAGAGATTTAAGCGAGCTAATCTACCCAGAGCACTTACCACATAGAAATGCTCAATCAATGACAAGATTTTTTTTACATCTTTTCTTTTTGCTCAATTTTCCTCCAATGAACAGATCTTCCTTGCAGAGTTAAATATTTTAAAAAATAAAAACAGCCTTCAGATAATTGGGTGGTTTGTGGGAATACACCAGATGTAAGGCATGGACTAAAGGTAGCGGTAATATTTTGATTGTAACAAATGGCCTGCAACAATGCAAGGTGCTGGTGGTGGGGCAATGTACCGGAATCCTGCATGGGATGCAGAACTGTTTTGTAAATTCACAACTTCTCTAAAGAAAAACAAAAACGGAAAACCCAGCTTTCAACCCTTTGCCATATTTTTATCCAGAGTGGTGGCTCTCAGCTGGGAACACGGTTGCTGCGGGCATCTCGTGGGTGGAGGCCAGGGATGCTGCTCCACACTCCACGATGCACACATGGCCCCTGACCCCAAGGAATGACCCCGGCCCAAATGGCAGGAGCGCCGAGGGCAGTTCGGAGGGAACTGGCACTGCAACGCCTTCCAGATTTCTTGTCCCCGTGACCCCAGACCAGCTCCACACCACCCTGAGCACCCAGGCGCCCAGGCACTAACTATAGGTCTCAATCATCCCCAAATCCCTGCTCAGGAGTCCTCTCCCTGCAGCACAACAAGATGGTTCAAAAGGGAAGAGCACTTTTTTTTTTTTTAAGAGTGCTAAGAATTAGCCTTCTTGGTGGGCACAGTGCCATGGGGTAGTTAACCCTTTGTGGGCTAATCCTCTTGAGGCATCTATATAAATGGCGCTTCTGTCAACAGATGTGACATCCCACGGCACAGCGATCCCAGCAGAGACAAGGGTCCTTTGAGACCGGGGACGAGCGGGAGGAGAGGCTTTGCAGCCCTACACCCAGCACTGCTGGCTGCAGCTGCTGCCTCCCCCTTCCCTGAAGCAACCAGGTACCTGCCTCTAAGGAACGTGCCCCAAGTGCAGAACTGACGGGCAACATCGCTGAAGTTCGGGGAGGAAAAGGCCACAGAGCTTAACCCAGGGTTCGCCCACCAAGGCACGGCTGACCTCTGCAGCCGGATGATCCTCTGTAGTGGGGAGGCTGTCCTGCACATTGTAGCATGTTTAACAACATCCCTGGCCTCCACCGCAAGATACCAGTGGTAACTCCACACACACACACACGCCCAAATTGTGACATTCAAAAATGTCTCCGGACATGGCCAGATGTCCCAGGAGGGGCAAATCCACTCCCACCCGCCTCCCCCGTCAAGAACCATGGGCTCAGCTTCTGAGTCCTCATGCAGGGCAAGCTGGCTCTGACCTGCCACTATTCATAGAACCAAAGGAGGAAAACAGAAACAACTCTTGTCACAAAACTAAGCAACTCCTCCATGCTGAGTCCTTTAGCCCCCAAGCCCCTGCCTGGAGATTCAGTGCAGCTCAACACTGATACTAAGAAAGGTCTGCACACTCAACAAGCACCGTTCTGGGCACTGAGAACACAGCAGCCCCTGCTCTCAGTTTGCTCACCCAGGTCTGAGAATCAGACAAACCAGGGACTTGCGCTCACCCAAACACTGATACGTCCTCTACTAGATGAGGGGCACAAGCTCAGTACTTGGCACCCCCATCCCTGTTACTCCTGGCAGCTAGCTCAGGAGGTCAGTGTCTCCATTTCACAGACAGGGACACTGAGGCTCCAGAGGTGGAGGAGGAGAGCTGAGACACAACGCCACACAATCGCAATCAACCCAGAACTCCTGCCAACAGCAGGTCCCGATCGATCACCCACTGGGAACAAAGCAAGTGACTCCCCTGGGTGCCAAATCTACTCAGCCTAAGTCAGTCTTACGGTTCTGCCCGTTTATGGGTTTGGGTTGGACTGTGCCCTGGGGGGGTGGGGGCTTCCTGCAAGGCCACCAAGCCAACCAGCAGGGCAGGGCTCTGGGGGGAAGAGAAGAAACCAAAGGCTCAGGTTGCACCTTTTAACCAGGACCTGAAAGGCAAAGGGCAGGGCAGGTGGCACTGTCTTCTATTTCCCATTTTCCATTCGGGCCTAAACTGGGTGGAGGGAGGGGAGGATGGGCCCCCTCCTTTCAGCACCTCACGACCTTCCTGGACACGGCATATTGGAGGAGGTGGGCTTCCTGTTTTAGAGCCCAAACTGAGGGCAGGGTTCATGCCTCCTGAATCTGACCTCACCCCACAAAACAGCTCCTAAATGGAGGAAAACCTTGAGCCAGCCTCCCCTAGAAGGGGGACCTAGAGTTTTGCAACTCCATTTTCAACCTCCCTGTCCCAGGCCAGGCTTCCTTCCCTGGGAGTGGGTGTTCTTCAATCTGGAATCTGAGGGGAGAAGGGGAAGAACCTGAGGGAGAAGCTAGAGGACATGGAGCAGTAAGGGGTGTTTGGGGG
>JAQZBX010067298.1:0-15962 GCA_029593785.1 Cabassous unicinctus
AAAAAAAAAAAAAGCAAACAAAACCCTGTCCTTGCTCTATATACCTTGATGTAAAAGTTTTTTATAATCAATGTTTTATATTTGCTCCTTTTCTTGGTCTGGTACACACTGAGTAAACTAGCGTTTTCTCGCATCACTTCTGGTTCCAATATTTAAAATCATCCTTTTTTGGTCATATAACTGTTTTTTGTTTTGTTTTATGTTGTTTAATTAGCAAGTGGTTTGCAAGCATCTCTGTCTTCCGGTCTAACCCTCCACTTCCCTCTATATTTTCCAGGAATCCCTAGGGAAAGTGGGTGGAGAAGGAAGCCAATATGTGGGGTTGTGGCTTTGTAGCTCATTTAACCACAAACTTATTTTTCATTTGTATTGTAACCAAGGGTTAAGAATTAACTAATGATTATGATTACTGAATCATTATATAGATGCATTTTTACTTTGTAATATATTGTAGAATAGCCAAAAGTAAATACAAAATTTCTGCGATGTGCTGAACTAGAAGCCAGATGCCTTGATCCCTGATGATTGTAAAACTATATAACCTTTATCTTTTGATTATAAAAAAAATTGTGACCTACTTCAGTTTTGTACCCCCATTCTATTTCTACAACTTGAAAGTCTTATGATCACTAGACAGCCCCTTAATGTTTATTAATGAAGGAATCTGACCCAGCCCCACCCCAATTACTCATTAACATAAACCTGCCTGTCTTTGGCTATTATAAAACTATCAAAATTACTGCAGTTCAGGGAGATAGACTTTAAGCCGGTGGGCCATCTGAGCTCCTTACTAGGCACCAGCAATAAAACTTTGTTTTTGAAACCCTGGTGTCTCAGGAATTGGCCGTTGAAGCGCATCTGGCCAGAAAAGAACCCTGCTTTTGTTCCTTTTGTTCAGTAACAGTACCAGGATTATCTGAAGAAATATACACATATATATTGGTTCTACCTTTTAAAAGGGGATTATGTTTTCCTGTGAAGGTCGGGGGTGGCGGTGTCAAAACGGTTCCTTAATACGTCGATACTTGGAGTTTAACTCCCTCCAGTACCGGATGTTATTACGGGAAAGTTGTGCTTTGCGGTAGAAAGGACAGGACCCTCCCTTAGACAAGTCAACCTTTGGGTTTATTTTCTGTAATACTGGAATGCTCTTACTGGGTTATTGAAAGGGTAAATGAAATAATGTAGGCGAAAGCAGCACAAGAGAAAAAATGTTAAGTCTATTTGAAGGGTGACGCAGAGCACCTGGAAACCGCCGGAGTTGCTTCCGCTCTCCGCTTCCGCCTTCTTGGCGCCTCCTCCCGGAAGCCTGAGGCGCGGCGCTCGTCTCCGTGGCAACCTTTCCCGCTTCCTGGCCCGCCTTCCACCCGGTGGCGAGGACCTAAAGCCGCTTCCAGCCGGGCGCTTCCTCCGGCTTCTGCCCGACAGCGCGGGGTCATCCTTCCCGGCCGGGAGGTGAGAGCCGAGGCCTCGTCAGGGCCCGTAGGACCGTGGGGAAGAAGAGAGGGGTGGCTGCGGCTCTGGGCGCCGCCTCGCGCCGGCCTTCCGCGCCCCTCCCTTCGCGCGCCCGCGCACCCCTCCCTTCGCGCGCCCGCGCACCCCCATCCTGTCTTCCAGACGCTCAACCCCCTCCGGGTGCCCCACCGCACCTCGCTGAGGGCCTCTGTCGCCCGGCACCTCCCGCCTTCCGCCTACCCGCTCCCAGTGTCCTCCAGCACAGTTGTGCGACCCCCCGCCCGGAACCCTCTCCTGGAACCCCACCGCGGCCTTGCCCAGGCTGCTCCTGGCAGGGGAGTGGGCCCGGGCACCCGAGTGGCGCCCAGGGACCCTCGGACATCAGACCTCCCAGAGCCGGCTCTCGAGAGGCGGCAGTGAGCGTGGTTCCCCTGCGCAAAGACCCCTGCATGCGAGGCACCGTGTTACAGGCCATGGTGAAGTGTTGGGGGTTTGGTTCGCCTGTTCCTTGTTTAGAGCCTAAGGCAACGAGTCACTGCACAGATTCTGCTTTCGGTGCTGAAGAGGCAGAGTGCATTCTGGCTGCCACTAGCTCTCTGTGACTTCCAGAAGGCTTATTTGGTTTTAGGAACCCTCAAATGTAAAGCGCTCTGGCTGCTCCAAATCCACAGTCCTCGACCTTTCCCGCCTCTCTTGTCGTTCCCTAGACTCTATCCCGGGTCCAGGCTCGTCCTGGCCGCTTCCTTCTCTGCGTTGGAGCCTCTCTGGCCTCCGGCCTCTTGACCGCGCAGCACCTTGGATAAGTGTAGATGGCCTGGACTCAGACCAGACATGCCACCTTGCCCGTGTCACCTTACCTGACCTTGCTGTGTCAGGTTTCTCATCCACAACATGGGTATAAAAATAACCTCATAGAGCTTTTGTGAAGATTAAATAAGCTTATATTTATTAGGATGCTTTAGAACAATGCTTGGCACAGAGTAAACTCTATGTAAATGTCTAAGTGATAAGCTATTAGCATTTGCATCATAGCTCATCACTGTATAAAGTTGCATCTCTCCCCTGCTAGACTATTCGCTTTATGAAGCCACAGACTTTATCCAGGTCACTGCACTATCTTCAGGGCCTAGAATAGCACTTGGTGAAGGGGGGGTGGGGCGGATACATACACTACATTGGTACTAGGAAAAGTATCTCCTCACCCTCCAAGCTAATAATTCTTGGAAAAATTGTTACCTTCATACATCCCTATGTTGCTGATGGCATTGGAAATTGATACAATCTTTTTGGCAATTTATTTGATAATACACAGCAAGACAGAATTTGCCACTTTTCTTTGACCCCAATAAGCAGAGACCTTGAAACACATATGAAGGAAATGATTTGAAAGGAGAAAAATAGTATATTCATGAAGATGTGTCCCCAAGCATTATATTTATAATAGTAAAAATTCAAAACAACTTAAATAGTCTATAATAAAGAGATATAAGTAAAACAGATGCTGTGGATAGGAAGTAGAAATTATATGAAAAAATGAAAATACATTAAGATGGAGGGATATACAATTGCTTTTTCTTTTAATGGTTCCTTTAACGTTGAAATAATATTGTAATTTTATACAATTATTGAAAGTTGAAAAAAATCCACACAAAAATACTTCTCTCGTGAGACTTTTTATAGAACCCTCTGCTGCAGGCTAGATAAAATTAATCGGCTACCTTGAACCTGCTCCAGAACCATAGCTTTTCTACAGGCTTCTCTTATCTCTACTCTCTGGAAGCTTTTATGCAATGCTAGCTGTTCTCTTATAGTAATTTTTAGTCAGTCTCCTGGGCATGGTTTTCAAAATTAAATTGGGAATTACTTTGCATCGGAATTAATCCATTGTAGTGCTTTGATTCTTTTAAAGAAATATTCCTTTAAAGCATAGTATATGTTTAGATTAAGGTCAGTAGTTTCTATACAGTCTTATGTTTCTATTTTTAGATTTATTGTTCTAAGATATATTTGTCTTTTTTAAAAAACAAATTTTTTGATACATATTAATAAAGCATACAGTTCATTCAAAGTATACAATCAGTGGTATTTTGTATAATCACATAATTATGCATTTATCACTTCAATCATTATTAGAACTTTTTCATTAGTCATTTGTCTTTGTTTCCACTTGTTTCTTTAACCATATTCAAAAAGTGTCTATAAGGAAAGCTTTACCTTCTTGAAGATTAAAGCCTAGCTGTCCTGAGCTATTCCAAGTCAAAATGTCTGCAAAATTGAGAAAGTCTTCAATGCTCCTTCCACAAACTTCAGAAGAGCCCAACAGAATTCTGATAGTTAAGATGGAAGAGGAAGAGCAAGCCTGTGATCAGGACTCCAGCCTCCACTGGAGCAGCTGCTGCAACCCAGAAACCTTCCGCCAGAGATTCAGGCAGTTTGGCTACCAGAATTCATCTGGGCCCCGCGAGGCCCTAAGCCAGCTCCGGGAATTTTGTCAGCTCTGGCTGAGGCCAGAGGTGCACACCAAGGAGCAGATCCTGGAGCTAGTGGTGCTGGAGCAGTTCCTGGCCATTCTACCTGAGGAGTTGCAGGCCTGGGTACAACAGCATCAACCACAGAATGGAGAGGAAGCAGTGGCTGTGTTGGAAGATGTGGAAAGAGAGCTTGATGGGCCAGCCAAGCAGGTAAGAAGGGCATCTGTGAGGATGAACAACCTGGTTGAGTCAGGGGTACCAGCACGTCACTGGGGATAGAGCTATCAAATTGTGTTCCCGAACCCTGCCAGGTTCCAGCCTCCATCTCCCCTTTCCCTGACAGATTCCCTAGCCCTCCCCACAGGATCTCTGTTTGCTCCCCACCACCTGTCAGTGCCCCTTACTGTACCTGATTCGATACCTCCCTCTCCTCCTTCTCACTCACTTCTCTCCATTCTCAAAATAGCTTTTATATCAATTAGGGCTTAAAAGAATCTTGTCCTAGAAGCCAGAAGACTTGGGTTTAATTCACTGTGTGGCCTTGAGCAAATCTTTTCCCCTTTCTGAAACTCTGTGGTTGCATGTTAAATGAAGCCTCTGGATTCCTAAATGTGGCACAAAAAAATGTTGGGGGGGTGGGGGGGGAATTGTGTTCCCACTCAGCTCACCTGGATGTGCAGGGTGGTGAATGCACTCACACAGGTATCCCAGAAAACAGAATGTGGCTCTACTTCTTCCCTCCCTCTGCTTTGTCCCAGGATATTTTCTACATAGTTTGTTCTCTGTTTTATCCTCAAGTTCCAACATGATTCCTTTAGACCCAGTTATACCTAATTGTCTCCAGGTCTTATTTTCTGGACAAAGAGAGGATGTGCTTGCAGAGAAGCTGTTGCCTTGGGGACTATCTCAGGGCTTACCAAGTAGCCGACTCAAGCCCACCAAGCAGCAGCTCCAGTGGGCATCGTGGGAGCTCCACTCAAGACAAACCGGTAAGGGGCAGGATTCAGTTCACAATGGAGGGAAAGGTGGCTTTCAGCCTACCACACACATCTCGGCTGCTTTTTGCAAGAAATCTCAAGCCTACCCTCCCTTCTCCTCACTGCGGGAACTCCCACTGTTATTTGTTCCACCAAATGAACATTCTCAGCATTTTTTGTTCTTTTTCTTTCTCATAAATTCTTTAACAATCCTTGGACTTTAAATCCTTGACATCATCTCCATTTGGGTTTCAAACCTTGTTTTAAGCTACCTGACCCTTTTCTCAGATGAAATATTATTTGAATTCCCAAAATATAAAACAGCTTCTGTGGCTGGAGAAGGAGGAAGTGATCCCAGCCCACGGGGTCTCAACTCAGCCTCACCCCCACCTTTTTCATTTTCACACAGCCCTGAGATCCTGTTGTGGGACTCCAGGATACACAGTTTAAAGGCCACTGATCTATGTCATTTCTTGTGTAACTTCTTGCTTAGCTACTGGTGGGATCTAGTATCAAAATCTCCCTGTTGCTACTAAGATCACTTTGCTCTCTTGTGACATTTTGAGTATATTTCTCTATTCCATTACTCTTTGCATCTCTTTTTACAAAAGCACTCAAAAATGCCTGGCACAGACATCTGTTCTTCCATTCTGTTACTAAATAAATAAATGCTATGGGGGAAAAAAAACAACACAGCCTAAAGGAGGATAGATGGGGTGAGAACAGGGTCTTATATAGAGTGGTGGAGAAAGCATCTTGGACATTTGAGCTGAGACCTTCCTTCTGGGTGATCATCTGAATAAAATGGGATCCTAAGATTAAAGGGAAAACCCCAGTTGGGAGGATGTGCTCCTATCCTCTCACCACTGCTTCTTTATTCCAGAGATGGCTGATCAGTTGAACAAGGTTAGTTTTTTCAAGGGAATTTTGAAAAGAAACTACAAGTAAAACAAAGCAAAATGAAAAACAACAAAATTTAGAAAGATATTTAGAAAACAGATGTCTCATCCTCACTTCACAAGTACCTGCTCCCAAGACGCTTGACTGGCACCACTTAACACGTCCAGTCTAGGTCTTGGCTTAACTAGGAGAAAAGAGAAAGTCTCTTTATACTTCCTCAGGATAAGGGAGAGAAACCATCTCAGCCTCAGCAGCTTCCTATGGTGGTGACTACAAGAGCGATCAGCCTTGCACTGTGAATGTACTTCCTGTGAAGGTCCTCACAGAGGCCCTCCTATATATATATTTATAATTATTTTTTTTATTTTTAAAGAAGCTTTAGATTACATCAATGCTACATAAAAAATGTAAGAGATTCCCATATGCCCCACTCCCTCCCCCTCCCACACTTTCCCACATTAACAACATCCTTCATTAGTGTGGTACATTTGTTACAATTAATGAACACATATTGAAGCATTGCTACTAACCTGGACTACAGTTTACACTCTGTCCTGCACAATTTTGTAAGTTATGACAAAATACATGATGGCCTGTATCCATCACTGCAATGTCATGCAGAACAAATCCAGTTTCCTGAAAATGCCCCCATTTTACACCTTTCTTCCCTCTCCCATTCCTCAGAACCTCTGGTGGCCACTGCCTTTTACATCAGTGATAAGAGTTCTTCCATTACTAGAATAATAATAAGTTTACTTTAGTCCATTGTTCATTCCCCAATCTTGAGGATTTGGGGATGGGGATGCCCACTCTGCTTCTAATTGAGAGAGGGGGCTTAGATCCCAGGGGGCGGATGGTTAGAACTATCTTGCTTGTAGTTGCAGACTCTCTGTTCCTTGGGATGGGCGTTGTCCATCATCATCTCCTTGTTAGTTGTTCTGGGTGAGTCCAGTGAACTGGAGAGTAGGTGTTGCAACTCGGCTGAAATTAAGGGCTCAACTGGCACATGGACAGACCAAAGATTTAGGTCTCTGGGACTTATATTTATCAAGTATAGTGCTAATTATAGGCTCAAATAAAAGAGGCAGAAGAGCCATGTGTAGAGAACCTAAAGAGAGAGCGTCTGGTGCTGTGGTCCAGAGCCACCTGTGTGGGTGCTGAGAGGAGAGACCTGAAGAGAAGCCTGGGTGGTGGTGGTAGAAGGAGGAATAACTCTCAAGTTATCTTTACTGGAAGTCCAGTTTGCTTAAACTATCGAAAGAGAAGTTCTTGAAAAAAAAAGGGGATTCTGAACTTCCACAAGAGCAGCGCCGCTCTTTCTTCCAAGCACTCCTTGGACATGCCTTCCTAGCGTCCGGTGGAAAGATGCAGCAGCTCAGAGGGAAGGCCAAGGAAACATCCCAGGACAAGAAGGAGTGGAAGCAAGCCATGCAGGAGGCTCAGCAGCAGGTCACCACGGTGACCATGCTGGTGCTGCTGATCGTGGTGATCGTGTACGTGGCCAAGCACCCCCCACTACCACCACCGAGTGATGCCCTGCTGCCAGACTGCGGGAGGGGACGAAGGAGATGTGGCTTTCACACCCAGAGCCTCGCAGTGCTGCCCTCCAAGCAGGAGCACCCTGTCTCCTCGTCTTTGACTTGATTAAAATTCCTCCACTCTCTTGGAAGGGAACAAGAGCATTCTATCAGTGAATGTGCCATGCACCTTATGGTCCTTTTCATGTGCTTTTCAGACTGCAGAGAGTGTTCTCCTATAATCATTAAGTAGCTCCTCCTGGTGAGAGGCGGTGGCTGGGTGGCAAATCAGTTGGAACTGTGCTAACCCATCCCCATGATTCTGAACATGTTCAGTTTTCAAAGGGACTGTGTTTCTTCTCTGTGCTTAATGTGATTTGAAATATGTCAACTTGAGAATGAAGTATTTATTTTTGGAATAAAGGAGATAATAACCTTTTAAAAAAATGAGTCTAACTCTGTTACACTGGGGAGCATAAATTCTAAAGTAAGGCCCACTCACAGGGTGCCGAATTCCTGAGGTGTCTGCCCTGCTTAGTTTCTGGATGTCTCTAGAGCCCTTCAGGAGTCCTGCTATTGGAGGCACTGTTTACTGTAGCAGTCTTATGAGATCCTGCTGAGACTTGCATAAGCGTAACCTCTGGAATGACCTCCCACCTCACTCTGAAATCTCTTAGCCATAAAAACTCATTTGTATTTACCATTTCCCCCTTTTTGTCAAGGTCTTTTTCCAGATGCATTGCTAGTTGTTGCTTGGTAATAATCCCTTGGTGCCATGGAGGCTTATCCCTGGGAGTCATGTCCCATGCCGGGGGGGGGAGGAGGGAAGGTGGTGCGTTTATATGCTGAGTTTGGCTTAGAGGTCACACTGAGCAACAAGGAGGCTTTCAGGAGGTAACTCTTGGGCAATATATAATACTAGGCTAAGTTTCAATTTCACAGGAAAAGGTTCATAAGTACAATCATCAATATCAAGGGCCTGGCATAATGGTCTGTCTTCCTTCTCTAGGCACTACCCTTGCACTCAGAGATTCTTGCTCTCCTATTGGAGAATGTAGCAGAACTCCCCATGATGGGAATTCAATATTCTTTCAGTTATTGTGTGGGATCTCCACTCACTGAGACAATGTCCCATGAACACTTGAACACATTCATATGCCTTAGAGTCAGGCTCCAGATGATCCCTTCCCCTGCGTCCTCCCATCACTGATAATCCGCACCAGTGATCCTCCCCCACCACTGCTGTGAGCCTTCTGTGATCCAAAACCTCTCCAAAAATGAAGCCAACACAATAACAAAATAAAATTAATAAGAAAATGAAATAACAATTTAAAAAATAACCAATAAAATACAAAAAAAATTTTTTTTAATTGAAATAATAAAATTTTTTTAGACATTGTGTCTTTCATCACTGTAAGATCTGTTGTATGTACAGTGAATGTAGGGCATTTTTAGGGCATTAGAGTTGTTCAGCATGATCTTGCAATAACAGATACAGGCCACTTCAGATTTCATCAAAACCTGTAAAAGTGTACGATCCAAAATGTAAACCATAATGTAAGCCATTGGCCATGGTTAGTAGCAATCCTTCAATATTTGTACATCAGTTGCAATAAATGTATCATCCGCATGTAAAATGTTAATAAGGTAGAGGGGAAAGAGGGGAGGGTGTTGAGTATATGAGAATCACCTGTATTCTCTATGTGACTTTTCTGTATCCTAAAACTGCTTTGAAGATAAAATGAAAAAAAAAAAAAGACAGATGCATTGCTAGTTGGAATATATGGAAGAAATATGGGAGAATATATGGAAGAAAATCTATATTTTTAAAGATGTGTAGAAATTTGAAAGAAATCAGAAGGCCCCAAGATCCTGCAATACAAGGCAGTTCCTATCATATGATAGGATAACAGAACCATTTCTTAAGGCTGCTAAATGATTTCTGTGGTACTGTGTCATGTCTTAACAAAGCATCTGCACATGACCTTGGTCTCTGTGCTATCAAGTGCTAACTGTTGCCAAGATTTTGATAGCAGTGACTAATCATTTAGGTCACTTTGAATATGAGTTACAAAGAAAGGACTTTGAGACAGAATCCTTACCATTTAGGAAATGATTTCTATTTAAACCAGTAATAATTAATAAATGACTATGTCATACTTTGAACAAATAAAATAATTTAAAATTCATTTTGTAATAACTATATTTATACCTATTTAAAATTAATTTCATGAAGCTTTTTTAAAATTCATAGTTCTCTTAGCCAATGTTACACTCACGCACTGACTTCTCTTCTCAAACCATCTTTCTCACATCATCCTTTTGACTAGGCCTTCAGAGGATTGCCTATCAGCAGATCCTCTCTGGAGTCCCTTCCATCTCATTTACATAATTACCTCAGATAAAAGTACCCCCATTAGCTACAGTCAGCCCCAGCCAAGTCATTTCTACAATCATATACAAAAACTGCTACAGTTTCCTTTCACAGACCCATTTTAATCTGCTGTCTTTCAACAGCCTCAGTTAAAATGCTGCCATGAGGATCACTAAGTGATTCGTTCAGTTAATACATCCAAATAAAGTTGGTATATTCACATCCAAGTTAGCAGTTGTGTTGGAGCTTCAGACCTCCTAATATCCTGAGTCCAGAGTCCTTCCACATCTAACCAGATTTGTGTGTGATCTGAATGGCTGTAGCCCCAAAGCAGCCATGTACATTTTTTCATAAATACTAAATGCTACCCAAAATAATGTAGCATAATCTTTCAACCAGTACTGAAAAAATGCATACAGGATTAGAGGGTTTTCATAGATAGCTACTCTGTGCTATCCTTGGTCCTTTGAGGTGTCAGTTATCCTAGTCTGTAATCCTCCCTTTTTATGCCCAACTTGTATTTTCTGACTCCATTTTCCATAGTCCTCTTCAATCTCTTGGCTTTCTTTAGCCCCTTTCTTTGTTTAATTATGCATTCATTTATCATTATTAAGCTTTTGTTTATTGATACTCATACTAAATCTTGCTTATTACTACCCACTGCTACATTTGACTCCTTCCTGTTGCTTCTCTGCTTCTTCAGTAATTCCTCATCTTTTCCTCAGTTTAACCAATTATCTTCAGTAATTCCTCATCTTTTCCTCAGTTTAACCAATTATCTTTTAACCATTTTATCTTTTCCACAGAGCTTTGCCTCTTTATAGTTGACAGTCTCCTCAGGATGTAACTTTTTTCTTTGACTTATGCTCATCTCAGTATTTTCTAACCATCTCCATCTTCCACATGTGATACTCTTTTATAAACATGCTAATGAATAATTAATCCATATGCATTTCATTTGGCTCATTCCAATTTTCCTTTCTTTCTGAACAGAGAACTGGTAACATTTGCTTTTCTATTTATTTCAGATGGAGACACCAAAACTATAAATGTGGAATCAGCTTCAAGGCAGAAGATTTCTTCAGGCATAGAACTGCATTATGATGTTTCTAATACCCTTCAGAGTTTCACATATAGAGGAACCTGTGAACAAGATGGCAAGTTTGAAAGAAGACAGGGAAACCCTTCTCGGAAAAAACAACACAAGTGTGATGAATGTGGCAAAATCTTTAGTCAGAGCTCGGCCCTTATTCTACATCAGAGAATCCATAGTGGGGAGAAACCGTATACATGTGATGAGTGTGCAAAGGCCTTCAGCCGAAGCGCAATACTTATTCAACATCGAAGAACCCACACCGGGGAAAAACCCTATAAATGCCATGAATGTGGGAAAGCCTTCAGTCAGAGCTCAAATCTTTTCAGACATAAGAAAAGACACACTAGGGAAAAGGTCCCATCAGTATCATGAGGGAATCAAAGCATTTACTTTCAAAAGGGAAAAAGACATGAGGCACAAACACTCTTGGTATTAATCAGCGGTTTTAGTGGGCACAGGTTTCACATCAATGCTCATAAAAAGCCACAGGGGAAAGTGTAGAATATTTTATATGGCCATTGTTTGCTTTTCTGCTTACCAATACAGTGTCAATTCAGATGATTGAAATTCCAAAACTCTTAATTCAGATTTCACTCCCCAATCTGCCTATGAAAAGACATGGTTGGACATATTTTACTATTTTCAATTATTAACACAAATAATGAACTAGTATATTCCTTGTTTATTCCCTGTTGAGAAGGAATGTGTAAGTTAATATAAAAATTGTTATTCTCTATATAACTTGAGCATTAGAATTCTAAAGACCAAAGATTAAAATACTTTTTTTTCTTCCCCATTTTATCTTCTGTTATCAGATCCCAAATATGAGAATAGGATTGAAGAGATCCAAAAGAATATGTACTTCAAGACTAGGCTGAGATGTCCAGGGTCATTGTTAGGAGGTGGGTAGTTAAAGGGACTTACTCTTTTATGAAAGCTCACAAGAACCTATACACTATTGCTGATACTAAGTAATTTTCTGTGTAGGAAAAAAAGATCTCTACAATGTAATTTTAAAAGAACTCAGTGAAAACATTAAGATGACCTATGTCTTCAGGGAGTGGCCTGAACATAAGGAATGTTTTAATAATAAACAGGGCTGTTCTGCGTGTGCTTATATAGGTTAATGATCATCTTAATATAAAGAAAAAAGGGAAAAAAGAGCATGACTGTCCATATAAGACTAATAGCACACTAATAATGGCAAGTGCAGTGTGTAATGGAGAAGTGCACCACTTCTGGAAAAGGAAGTTCTTAGCAGATGATGACTATCCTTCACTGTTCTCCGTGTCCCCTTTTCTGGCATAAATCAGTTGTGAATGTTTCGGCATCACAAGTCTTTTCCGGGTCTTGTGCATACTTAGTAAGATGAATTTCTAGGCAAGCTATCACAAAATTAAAACTGGATTTTGGTGCTGTTGTACAAATGAGGAAATCACTAAAGTTCAATCTAAGGAGTCTACTGCAGTCTCTTATAAACAGTTGTTGAACCTAACCATTATAGTTTATTTATAAGTTTAAAGACAACAGTTTTAGAACATCTTATTTGTCCTATCTATAGAGTATGAGGGGCAAGAAGTTTTACCCATACTTAATTCAATCACATTCTCCATTTAAAAATAAAATGACTACTTTGTATATTATGAAAATTATCCTGACAGTATACAACATAATGTTCCTTTTTCCAGGGATTCTTGATAAAACTATGTAATATAATAATACACTTTTGTTTCCTGAGATGCTACAGTTAAATATGGAGGGAAACATCAGAAGTGAAAGTCCTTGGAAAGAAAAGGGGAGGGGAAGCTCATAGTGAACTTCTTTGCCTGATCAGGTTCTTCATGAGGTATCAACACTTCATTCTCAGAAAAAAGAATCTCACCTAGTGCTTAGAATAACTCCAGAAATGAATGTGGGATTGATGTGTTCCAGTTAGTTTGTTGATAAATATAAGATTAATAGGGGGAGAAATAAATGCAAATTTTGATTATAGAATTTTCTGACAGTGATTGAATTGTAGCTCTAGTGAATATGAATATATATTGGGTTTGGCTTTTTTTTTCAGTTATTATGAATATGGGAATCTTTATTTGGCCTCATTCTCTGTCATTAAAAAGACAAGCCATCTAGCAAAGCAACAAATGCCTCAGATATATACATTGTAAATTAACTGTTTAATTATGAAAAGACAGGGTTTCTTAAGTACCATGTGAATAAAGACAGAATCTAAATCAAGTATTCTGAGGTAAGCGTCTTTCTTCAGTTGGTGCTGCCATAAACTTTGTAAGGATGTCTTCTCATCATTGCAAATAACCTGAACTTCCCCAGAAAGTGGTGTGAATCATATCATCTTAAGTCCAAACTGGAGAGTTAATCTTTAAAAAGAGTGTTGCTCTATACCAGGGTTTCCTAACAAGGGGTCCATGAGCTTGAATTGAAATTCAAAAAAAAACATCATTCTTGTGGGGACGAGTTGGTGCGGGTGTGATATACTTATTAAAAATACACAGTATAGTGTAGACTTAGTAAGGGAGCCGTGGTTTTCACCTGACTGGCAAAGGGGTCCGTGGAACAAAAAAGGTTAAGAACCCCTGCACTTTGAGTTATCTAGCACTAAATTTTAGTTTCCTAATTGAGAAGAAGGTATTAGTTTATCCAAAAGGAGAGTTGTTATTCATGGTCTGACTTGGCCTGACCTAGATAAAAATTGGTATGATAGAAACAGGTATTAGCACCCCTCTTACATTGATTGATTTCCAATGAAATTGGTTTATTTTGTGAATTTCACTTCATCTGGGTCTTCAATATTACCTAGTAATCCTGTGTTCCCTCATTATCTTTCTCCTGTTCCTTTCAGAGACAGAGATGTTTGCCACGTCCTTGAACCTTTCTGAATAGATAGGAATGTTTCAACCTTTGGTAGCTTAAACAATAGAAGCAGAAATCTGGAAGGTAATTTGCTGCTGGCTGTCAATCAACAGCTGGATGAAGACGATCTGGCTGGCATCTCTGCCCTTCTTTTGGCCTTTTTTTCTCATGCTTGTTTTCTCAGATTTGCAAGACACTTGCCCAGCTCCAGGAACTATATGTGGAGTCAAATCAGACAGAGCAAGAAAGAGGGGCACCAGCCATGCTTTTCAATTAGGAAAAGCAAAATCCAGCAAAAATCGGTTTATGTTCCCTTCCTGCAAATATGTCTGGTAAAGCAAGTCTTTTCAGCCTCTAGAATGGAAAGTCACAGAGCAGAAGGGGATTGGTAACAACTGTTGGCTCAAAACAATGTTTGCCCTATTACCCTTTTGCCACCTTCCTCTTTTATGGGCAGATGGCTATGATTTTTGCCTCCTATATTACAGAGGAAAAAAGGGGGGAAAAGATGAGAATTACAACCTCTGCCACCAAATTTGCCAATTTATCAGCATCCTTACCCATCATTTCCTCTCTCCCTCCTCTCAGAATGAAAGGGGGGCCTCTCCTCTCTGATCTTTCACCATTCCTTCCCACCTCTGAGGGTGCTTGACAATCATCAGTTATGCCCCCTTTTTGCTATTTCTTTGCCCTGCGCCTTCCTTCCGGAATTTTCCTTCAGCATTTAAATATACTGATGCAAGCCACCCTCCAACTCTATATTCTTCCAGCATATCCTTGCAAAATTCAGGATAGTAGCTAATCCCTGGGTGAAGGCCTCTAACTTTGCCCTTTTCATATGCATTTATCTCTTCAATCTGAGTGGTCTCTCTAAAGCACAAATTTGATCATGTCCTTTCTTCTTTTAAAACATAGGCTTCCCACTGTTTTTAAGATAAACTCAAAACTCCTTAAGGCTTTTGAGGCTCTTCATGATCTGACCACAGTTTACCTCTACAGCTTTATCTCTTGCCATTGTCATTGTACTCTATGCTACAGCCATTCTGAGTTATCAGAAGTCCTTCTCCTGCCTCTGGGAGTTTGCATCTACTCCTTTTGCCCATCATACTCTTATCCATTTTCTACACTTCATCTAACTCCTGTGTATTCTTCAGGTCTTAGTTTAGATGCCTCTTCTTCTGGTCATCCCTAACACCCCGAGAGTAGATTGGGAATCACCACCACACCTTCCTGTTGTTGATTCCATAGTAATCTGTTCTTACCCCTGACAATACATTAATCAAATGAAATACAATATTTTGAAAATACTAAGCTGCAAATATGGCCCTAAGGAAGGGCAAGATGATGAATGACACCTTGGGAAGGAAGGAGTTTTGAGGTATAAAAAGGAAAAATTTAAAACCCTTCTGCCCTGGGAACAGTGAGACAAAGATAGGGTGAGACACAGGGTGTCCTTTTACCTCTGCACCCCAACCCCTATAAAAATTCTGGAGGGGGTTTAATGGAAAAGCTGAAAGGGGAAAAGACCATGCCTACTTGTCACTGAGTGCATTAGGAGGACAATTGCTGAGGAGGCTGGTCTATCACTGGACTTACAAAAATAGCAATGCAGTGTTAGGCAGAGGGCCTGAATTAGTACTCCTGGTCCTCTAACAGCTAATATGTGGCTTGGAAGATATACAGCAGTTCTCCATGCCCAATGGGGACCTTGGAAAATAGTTGATTGTACCAGCTGGAGAGTTGGGAATGTTGTGCAAAGTAACTTTGTGGATCTTGTAGCTAAGAGCTACAGGACGACCAGGCCCAGGCTCAGCTGTGAGCCTCAACCAAACCTTAGAGGGGATCTATATATAGCTCCTCCTAGAGCCAAAGTGGAGTCAAATCACCAAGGAAGGGATACTGGCCCCAACCTAACCAAAAGAAAAGATGATTTGTTGCTACAGATTTGATGAGCAAGCATCAAAGCAGACCAGCTGCTCAGAATAGAGACTGAAGAAGAGGACAGCAAGCCCATGTAAGACCCCCTCCCCAGCACTACCCCACCACAAGGGAATATAAACTTCCCTTCCCCCAAAATCCAGATGGCAGAAAAGTGGAGGAGAAATAGTTATGACAGAGGGTTGAACTTAAAAAGGACTGAATAATTTAATTACACTCCTCTACCACCTCTAATGAGGTAGGGGTCCAAAAACTAAAAATATACCATTTATTAAAAAAAAAAAAAGAAGCTATATTTTTCTTTGAATATTTAAGAAACAATGTGATACTGTTTTATACCCATTAAATGGACACTCTGTATTTCTG
>JAQZBX010067299.1:0-15970 GCA_029593785.1 Cabassous unicinctus
GACCCTATTAAATCACCATCAATAGTATCCTGCCCTATACCAGCTTTTCACTTCTTTCTTCCCCCCCGGTTGGACTCGGGGTTTCAGGCTATCTTTGGGCATCCCTCCTTTCCTTCGGCCCTGCAGGTGCTGCCCCTCCCCTCTCCCCTTTTCCATTCTACCCACCCATCCTCTCACAGCTCCCCCCGCCCCCTACCTGGAATTGATGGCATTTAGAGAAGCAGGAAGAGGACCTCAGCTGTGCAAACACAGTGCTTCTGTTTATTTTGGTAGCCTCCGAAATATTTGTTGAGAGTTATTCGAGCAGAAAGGCTGAATGGAGATCATTGCAATGTGTCAAATTAAGGAGTGCTTAATGCCTGCCTAATCTCCTGGTAATTACTGTTGTGGCAGCGGAAGGCTTCAGAGCCTGGTAAGAAAGCTAATGATAGTGAGAGACACGGGGCTGCCCAGGCATCCGTGGCACCGCTGCTCGCTCGGCACAATTAGAGGCTCCACTTGGATCGGAGCGACAGAGCCTCTGTCACTTAAGAGAGAGAGGATCTGCCTTCGAGGGGAGGGGTCACACAGGGTGTCAGCCTGGGTCACTGGACAGGGGGCTCCTTCAGTTGGGTGTCACTTTCCTAATGGTGTTTAAAATGTGACAGCCAGTGGCGGGGAGGGGGTGGTGCAAGGGAGTCTGACCTCAGGGCGTTTGGGGGAAACAGAAGAGCAGAGAGCTTTCATCCTAATTTTCCCATCTTTGTCTTTCTTTCTGTCATCTGGTGTCTTCCTCTTTCTCTAATTTCCTTTAGCTTAATTTCCTTTCTGAATCTCTACTCCCTCTCTGTATCGCTCACTCTTTGTCTTTGCCTGCCCTGTTTGGCTGATTTGTTTAACAGGCATCTACCCCAATCAAGGATGGATTTTTGTAGAAGCAGAAAGTAGCGATGAAGCAGTTGGGGAAGAAGGAAATAAAACCCTTAACAATACTCTCAACTCTACCTAAATGGGATGGAGAATGAGGAACACTCCGTCTTCCTCAGTGTTTCTCCAGCCACTCTGGGGATTTGGGGGGACCCAGAGGTATAGCCAACACCTGCAGGACCCTAGGCAGGGAAGCCCTGGGCTTGCAGAGGGAGGACTAAAGGTGGGACTCAAGGGAGCACGGAGGGGTCAAGGAAAAGGCAAACCCTGAGTCACCTTTTTTTTTTTTTTGAGGTACGGGGGATTGAACCCAAGACCTTGTACATGGGAAGCAGACACTCAACCACTGAGCTACATCCACTCCCCCTGAATCACCTTTGATGGGGTCTTGACTCTCGGGCCAGGGAAGGGCAGGGGGTGTAAAATTCCACCCGTTTTACGCTGTTGATTTCTATTTGGGCATCCAGGGCTGCCGGTCTTGGGTGGCAGAAGGAAGGAAACATTGAGGTCATGAGTGGGTCCAAGAATCTCCATGCTGTGTGGAGAGGAAGGAGGGCTATAGAGATGGAGCATCCTCTGGGGACGATACGTGAACTAAACTATGGTACCGCCTAATCAAGAAATAAGGACAGCCTCCTTCTGAGACAAAATTTTGACTTATCAGAGGTAGAAGAGCCCTTTGAGACAATTTCATAACCCTCATACTTGGAGGAGAAATTCCCCCTCTGAGGGGTCTAGTGTCAAAGTCCTCTCTCCGGCCAGAGCAGCTGCTCATCAAGGGTGAACATCCAGATTCCCACGTAACCAGTTCAGAGCATGTTGCTTCCCCAAAGGATGGCTCTAATTGTAGAGCAGGCTGTGTGGACATCAGCCCCAAAACCTGATTGGAGGAAAAGGCAGTCAACTCAGCAATCTTTGTAAACTTCAGAGCTTCTCTGACTTCACAATAGAGCAGACCTTAGCCTCTCCCATCGAAATTCAGTCTCCTGGGTCAGAAACAGAAGTAGGTGGCCCTGACCTCTGGTCCTGCCACCGACAGCTGGCCAGGCTCACCTGTATTTCCTGGCAACCAAAGGATAAGGTGTCCCTCCCCAGCTGAGCAGACTGGAGGCTGCTGGAGGTGAGGGTGGAGAGAGAAAACCCAGTCGCTGTAAAAGAGAAAGTGGAAAGGGGCCCGGAATTGTGCTGGCGTTGGGGGGAGAAGGTGGGAAGGGGGGGTTCAATGCTGGAGGAAGGAGGGGGCGGCCGTCTGTCCTGGCCTGCTCCACTCACACAGCTCAGCAAGCAAGAGGTTCATTATTAACTGTCAAATGGCGGTTTTAATCAGCTCTGCTCCTCAGTGGAAGATAGATTTAATATCAAGGCACATTTTCAGAGCCATTAGTTTAATTATGACAGGTGTCTGCAAACTGGACGACTCTGCTTTCAGATCTGAATGACAGCATTTAATTCGCCGGGTCCACAGGGACACTGGGGCGCTTTACCAAAACGAGCCGCCGGGAGAAGTCTAAGTGTTTTCTTCCCTTCTCCCCTGCTCTGTTTCTCTTTGCCCTTCTCCTCCTCTCTTCTTTCTGCTGTACATGTCAAAAGAAAGGAAACGATAGAAAATTGCGCTTCAGTGGAAGAGAAAATAATTTACCTTGTCCATTAGAACTCATCTCACTGGGCTTCTGGCAGCCGAGTTCCCGGTCGGGCAAAAGCCCCAATCATTTCTCTAGTAGCCTTTCCATGAGCTTTTCTGCCCTGTATCAACAATCACTGCTTGCTGGCATTTTGTTTTGCTTTGGGCAGAGGCGGCTGGGCCCCTTCCTGACTCAAAGGAAGGCAAATGTGACTACAGCCTCTGTGTGCACTGGGAGAGCGAGGGAGGTGCGAGCCCAGGAGGAGGGCTCCGCGCTCTAGCAGTTTCCCTGCTTCTCTGCCCATCACCAGGGCTGCTGTCCTTTACGAGGCTCCTCTCCTGGGATCACCTACACTCCCAGCCAGACTGGTGGTCCCAGGCAGGACCCTGCATTGCTCAGAAACTTCTATTTGCCCGTGGAAATGGTTGCGCCAGAGTAGTGCTTTTCAAACCCTTAAACAGAAGGAAGCTAAAAAAAAAAAATGAAGTCTTAGGAATCCCCAAGTTAGGATGGATCAAGTGGGGCTCTCAGGTGGAAGCAGGGCCTACTCCACAGGCCTCTCCCACCTCAGAAGCTCCTGGAACTCAGCACTCCAGTGCCTTCAGAAACCCGGGGCCCAAACCATGGGGCAGGCAGCAGTCTCTAAGGACCTGTTCTGTTTTGCTGAGTCTGATTTCTGTAACGAGAGCCCCCATCTAAGGGAATCAAGCCCTTAGGGACAGCTGGTGGGCAGAGAGAAAACAGTGCAGTGAATAACAGGTTGAGCCAAACATGACTGTGTTAAAATGCACAGTAGGAATCAGCTGGTGGCTGAGGATAAGTTTATTTCTGTGGTTAGTTGACTTCCAAGGAGAGGATGCCTTCTAAGGCTGGAAAGTGCTATGTCTTACCTTGTCCTCTCATGCTTTCCACCAATTCCTTTTGGCTCTCTCTTCCCTGGAAAGAGAATTAATTACCTTGGGAAGGCTGGGGAGGCAGAGGGAAGTGTGGCGGGGCTTGTGCGGCCCTCAGAGGGGATTCAGGGGAGCCTGGCCTGTGTGGTGCCCCTAGAGCCGGGACTGAGCTGGTGCCCAGTGACCCCTGAAGCATGGCCAGGCTGCTGAGAGAGGGGCAGGGAGGGAGAGGAAGGAGCTTCATCCGCCCTTCTTTTGGCCGCCCCAGGACCAGGCGGGTTTTGTCAGAAAACAGCCTGGTTGTCTGCAAATTTCCCCACTAAAGGTGGAGGCCAGAGTCTGCCTTATCCTGAGGCTTTAAAATTACTCCTTCTGTAGTGGAAATCCATCCCTGGAGGCCAATGGGGGGAGGTGCGCTTCAGGAAGAGCGGGGTCTGCTTCTTCAGCGGCTGCTTTGCCTGGTGCAGCTGCTGAAGTCCCGCTTTAGGGGCTTTGGAATATGTGGGGATCTTTGGCTTCACTCCCTCAAGAAAGAGAGGTTTTGTGTAAGGGAAGACGAGAGGAAGAATACTGAGCGCAAGGTTTTGGTGAAATCCCTTGCGGTGAAAGCTCGTCTTTCTGACCAAATCCTAGCCCACGTGCCCCTCTGTGAGGCAGCGTTCGGCACAGTCCTGCCTCTCAGGGGAGGATGCAGGCGCGTGGTGCTCACTTGCTTGTCCACTGCTCAGTTTGTCAGTCCTGGTCTAGTCGTCAAAGGCTGGCTGGCCCGCTATGGCGCTGGGGCTCCCTCCGTCTTGTACATATGAGCAGATGCGAGGAAGATTTGGGGGATAGTCTTCGCCTGGTAAGCCAAGAAGCTCTGCCTTTCCATCTGAGGAGGCATTTCTGCCTGCTTGTTGGGGAATCCTTCCCTAATGGGTTACGGTATAGGCGAAATGGCGCTATAGGAAATCAGTTAGAGCAGAGGCCACTGGGCTCGCTGACATCTCTCATTTCACCCGGATTTTACAGAGGGCTACAAGTGTTTTTCCACAGGCTCCTGGAGAATAAAATCCTTACCTCCAGCATTTGCAAATAGAGCAGGAGCTCTGCTTTGGTAGTGACGTGGTATTTTGTGGCATTTGTGCACATGGTGAGTGTGGCTGACATCTTTCCAGGGAGAATCGGCAGCAGAGTAGGATCGCCTTGTCCCCTTCCTTGCTGCACGTTGCCCATGCTGTGGAATGAGCTTGGTCCTTTCTGCCATGCCCCGATCCATAAAACCTCCCCAAACCTAGTTCATATGGTTTCCCTCCTCCTCCACTTAGCATTGGCTGGCGCCATACTCTTGAGTGTTTGCTTTTACATAGTCCTGTTTTGAGCTCTAATTATTCTTTATGCTGAGTTCTGTTGGCTGAGCTACATTGTGAGCACTGTCAAAATAGACTAGTGTCTCCCTTTGCCTCCCCCAGCCTTTACAGCCGCTAGCACAGCTCTGGGGAGAGGCGTGAGGACCTAGGTACCCTGTTAGAGTTAACTGAATATCTTTAGAAATCCTCTCCAGAAAGTGGAGTGTTGCTTACAAATCATTTTCAAATTTTCTTTTCACTTTCTCATGGCCTAGAAGTTCACTTTAAAAATTTTCTAGGCTCAACCAGTCTTTAAAAAGAGGTACATGCTACCAGGATGCAATTAACCAGAGAGTACCCACCTAATTTAGCAATCTAAGGGGTAGAGCTATTTGGAATACACAGAATTTACATTTCCTTCTCTCCTAACCACGCAGAACAGAGGCCTCCAGGAAACCTGAGCAGAGAACTTCCAGTTCCATAAATCTTCTAGACATTGTGGAATGGGACTCCTGGTTTCAAGGTCTTTGATGAATATTAAAAAACTATCTCTGCACACCTCTCACATCCTGTGTAGGGAAAACCAAGAAAGCAATTGCTTTTCTCCATTTCATTGGAGGCCTCCTTTCTTGAGAGGAAGCAGTTGCATCTGTTTGGTTTTTACTTTAGATCCTAATGAAAGGATGTGGTAGCGAGTTTTGTAAATTAGACAACCAGGCAAGATACAAAGTCCATATAACAAATTGTACACATGAGAGTCAACCTCAGGATATGAAAATTTGGCAAACATAGCGAGTGTAATTTGCCACAGGATAAGAGACGTAACTCAAGAGCTGACAGATTATGTGGGTTCAAAATGACAATTTTTTTATGTGATGGTAAAACTTTCTAGCTTAGAAATTGTAGTATCATGTCATAACACTTCCCAGTCTCTCTACTCTCTAGTTAAAACAAATAAAACAATGCTCTATTTTTTTCTAACAAATGAGAGAAAAATAAACAGATTTTTAAAAAAATGCACAGAGTAATTCAATGACTAATTAGCTGAAATGATTATGACCAGCTTACCTCATTGAAGTAGCAACAAGTTGCTTGAAAGAAATGTGGAATATCTCCTGCTCAAAGCATTTCAAGTTCAGAATTTGTACAGACCTAGTCATTGGGAAGCTCACGTGGTATCGTGAGTCATCTGAAAATGGTTAAGTATCTAGCCAGATTTCCTTGGATTTTGGTTTTCTAGGAGTTAAACCTGAGGTCTTTATCAGTCCTGGGCTGCTGGTACAACCAGGACAAAAATCTCTGGGTTTTTCTCCCTCATCCGCAGAAGCTGTGAGCATGGCCCTACCTGGGCATCATGGGGAAATGTGTGGCCTGTTAGCCTCAAGAGATGATCTGTAGATAAAAGAGTCCTGTGGTCAAACAATTTTAGAAAACACTGTACCGTGTCATTTACCTCTTGATATTATGAGGCATGATTTATTAAAAATCTACCGTTTTGGAGAACTGTTTTGCTTAACCCAGTGCTTCCCAGCCCTAATTGACCAAGAAACTTTTTTTTTTTTCAACATAATGCCTACTAACAGAAGCATAGCTAATGCCAACTTGAGAGTCTTACAGGTTTGTGGTTTATGGCTACACATTTGATGTTTTCAGTGTTCTCCAAAACTACACTAGTTGACTCTCCCTCTACTCTGTCATCTCCTCTCTTGAAATCCTAGGTCAGAGTTCCCATCTTCCTAGAAGCTCACTCTCTAAATTGCCAGTGATACCGGCTCCCCCTCTCTTCCAGTGCATGGCTCTCTATCCACCAGAGAGGTTTTCCAGGGCCTTGGGCCTGAGAACCAGGAATCAGGCTTGAGGATTAAATCAAATGATTGTGGAACTTTCTTCCTACAGAGTAAACAATATATGCAAATGATAAGGGTAACAATGGTACCCAAATGATAAGGACCATTCATCAATAACCCGTGATTTTTTTCTATTATTTTGCTTTTACTAATTGAGAAGAGTGGGTAGTAGTGGGCCAAGCAAGGGCAGCAACCAGACTGACCTGGGCATGTGCACTGGTCCTGCTCAAATCTACCTGTGTGATTTGCACCTAAACTTTTGATACTCAATGTCTTCTCATGTCTAATAATACTTATTCACAGGCTCATTTTGAGCATCCAGTGAGATCGTGCACCACATAGGGTTGAAATTTTCACACCATGATTCAGATGTTCAAAAATGGTAACTATTTTGAAACTGAATTCAAATTTGCTTGAACCCTCCGTTTCCCTAAAGCAAGTAAAGACTTGTAATTTATTTTACCATGTACTGCTATTATTTTCAGCCAGATCCAGGCATCATCTTGTGCGGTATACAGTTCCTATGAAGAGGTGGGAGAAGCTAAGTAGTCTTTCTCCCCCTCTTTCCAGGTGGCAGTTAGGCTTAGGGCTAAGCTTACATGGCATTGTGGTCCACAGAAGGAGGCCCCTGCCCCATGCACTGAGTCCCAGGCCTCTGTTTGATGTCAGCTATCTTGTCTGTCTCCTGGGCATCTTGCTGGAATCCACTGCAGGTGGCCTTGGATCTTGCCCTGGTCTTTAGTTTCAACATCCCTGGCCCCTACAGGCAGACCATTAGTCCTTTCAACACTTCTGCTTCTCTCCACCGGGGTCCAAGGGGATGCCTGAATCTCCCGCATGCCTCATGGGGTGGCAGGAGTGTTCTCAAGGCTTATCCACCTGGACCACTTCTTCTGCCAAGGCTGCTCTGAAGCTCCTGTGCCAGGTTGGATTTTACAGGGTTTTGTTTTGTTTTGTTTTTGTGGCAGACAACACAGTCCATGCTACC
The DNA here is from genome assembly GCA_029593785.1 of Cabassous unicinctus. Classification (NCBI taxonomy): domain Eukaryota; kingdom Metazoa; phylum Chordata; class Mammalia; order Cingulata; family Chlamyphoridae; genus Cabassous; species Cabassous unicinctus. The sequence continues at coordinate 7,585 of JAQZBX010067299.1, forward strand.
TGTTTGAAGAAGAGAGCTGTTTATTAACTGATATTAGTTAGCTGATAGAGTCCCCTGGCCATTCAGAGAACTGAGCTTGGATACAAACAGCCATGAGCAGAGTGGCCAGAAAACACTCAGCCACATTACAGCCACGTTACAGGACTGCTTTAGCAAGAGAGCTCCTGGGATGCTGGAAGCCTTACCCAGGACCTCCTTCACAACTGCTTGAGGAGGCCTACTGGCCTCTGCCACTGGGTTGACCAGGCAATCCAGACTCTCAGGGTCAAACTCTTGCCTCATATCGTGTTCTGCCACTCTCTTTCCTTGTCATATGAGGCACACCTGCTTTGGCAGAGCCCAAACCACAACCAGAACCCTAAATGTAAAGGAGTCTAGGAAATGCAGGGTTTTTATTTTTATTTTGTAGCTTTTCAGTCTTGGCAATTCATGGAGGTACCCAAAAAGAGGTTGAGATGGGAAATGAGCTAGACAACCCACAGTAAATGCACCCCTCCACAAGACTACTGGGACTCTATTGGTGCTTTCGTGGCATCTCATCTCTCCCATCCCCAAACCCATCTCTTCTTGTGGACCCAGAGAGACTCGAAACCTGAGTCTTGCCCTCTCCAATTCTTTCTACTTCCTGTTAGAACTTATATTTGTTTTTTGCAAATTGCAGGAATGTCTCCCTGACATTGTTTCCTCAATTCTCTCTACACCATGCCTTTCAGTGAAACTCTATGCCTTTTATACATAAAGGAAAATTTCAATGATTAAGCAAGCAAAAGAAAATTATTCTATCACTCAACAAAGTAAGGCTTTCAAGAAAAATGATCTCACTCTGAGCTCAAGAAAACACCCAGCTACTTTGAAACCAAATCTGAACCATGACATCTGGAGCAGAGAATGCCGTTTAGTGGGAAGGAAATGTGGCAGGGACTGGCCAGAACCGCACTGACACTTCTCTTTTTCCTGGGCACACAGGAAACCATAGTTTCCAGCCTCCCCTGAAGGTACTTAGGGTCCATGAGATTGGGTTCTGGCCCTCAGAATGTGGATGAAAATGATGTCCATCATTTCCTACAGGCCTGGGGGTAAAGCATCTCGTTTCCTCCTCTCTTCCTTTGTCCTTGTTGGTTCACTGAATTCTGGTTCCAGTGGAAGACTTCAATGAGGCCATAGAAGATAGTTGGAACCACAAGACAGAAGGCACTGAGATCCCCAAGTCATCACACAGAAGGTCTTCTACTGTATTCCTGGTTCTACAGAGGACTGTAATCTGAATAAAAAATAAATTTACATTTGTTAAGTCACTGAGATTTTTGGGATTACCTATTAACTCAGCAACTATAATGAATCTGAGTATACAGGAAATGCAGTGCAATGTGGTTTATTGATGATGCGAAGTTGTTTTGTAATACAGCTGTAAAATTCTAGCATAGTACATAGTAAAAAACAGGCACTCCATAAACATTAATTCCCTTATACAAGACTTAAAACAATGACAAGAACTTGATACCAAAAAGGATAGGTGCTTCAGGTACCAAATCAAACTTTTACATTTGAATTTAGGAACATCAGATAGGATCAAAAAGACAAAATGATCACATGTGCCTATCTCCCTTCTTACTCATATTTGTTATGATAAAAGAAAAGATTTCTTTCTCTCCACAATCTATACCAGTTTTTGAAACCAAGAGAGTTTCATTAGCAGCCTAAAAACTGTGAAGAATTCATTGAATATAGAAAGCAAGTGGGATTGAATTGACAGAGGAAAATATTGCCCAAAGCACTTACAGAAGAATTTACTGAAAGGTGAGAACAGAAACAGAGAAACTTCAATCCCAGAATGAATAAATAAAGCAATAGATAGGATAAGAGACAACCAGTGGTCAGGGATATTAAAGCACTTCATGTAAAGCAACGGGAACATTTGTCTCCCCTACTGGAAATGAACCTCCTCCCTCCCCCTCTTCTTTATTATTCTCACTCAACAGGCTTTCAAGAAAAGTTATCTCATGATGGGTGCAAGAAAACACATTTGAAACCAAAGCTGATCCATGACCTCTGTAATGCTCTCTAGTACTGTGGTATTCTGTTCTGCCATATCCATCTATAAGTAAAGGCAGCTTTGACTCTGGCTAAATCTAAATGAACTGAGTTCCATGGGCCATGATCCCCAATTTGCATGGCAGAAATGGGGGAGAATCATGGCAGAGTTGGAGCTAACCTCAGACTGCCACAGAGTCATGGAGAGATGTAAAAGAAAAGGCAGCACTGCCCAGGAGGGAATTTAAATCTACCACCAGTGCTAGTACTCCCATATTTTGGAAGTTTGGGGAGGCTACCAGCCTACTGACTCCCTGATCCTTGTAGACTAAACTGAATCCAGTCAATGCATGGTGATCACCTACACAAAGTCCTCACTGGAAAAAAAAACCACACAGGTGCAGAATATACTCATGGTGACTCATTCTTAGAAGTATGCCATCTATCATAAATGGGCAACCAAGGATCTTTAGACATCTAAAGAAACCCAATCACATGAACAATCAGAAGTATGGACACCAAAGGTAAGGAAAATCATTCAGGGAAAGAAGAGACTTTTAAAAACTCCTAACTGGTATTCTTAGTATCAATAGTGCATCCACAAAATGAGGATAGGTTGTCATGAAAATAGAGAAATCAGAGAACAAGAAAGAATTCTTGGACATTTAAAATTTGGTTGTTACAAAAACAAAAAACAACATGAGGACTGAGAAAAAATGGACACTGCTGAAGACAAAATTTGTGATCCGGAAGATAAAGTCAAGGAAATATTCCAGAATAAAGTGAAATATTAGAAATGGCAAATCAGTTGAAAGGCATGAAAAACTAATTTAGGAAGTACAATATCTATGTAATAGAATTCTAAAAGTAGAGAATAGAGATTTTGAAGGGAAGAAATAGTCAAAGAAATAATATCAGGGAAGAGAGAAAACAATAACAGACAATGGCTGACAATAATCTTTGTTAACCTCTCTATTATTCTTCTTTGAGGAATGTCTGCTTTTGGTGCTTGGATTGGCCCAAATGATGAAAAGTTTCTTTACCTTTAATCTGTGTTAAAGGTCTTATTTATTTAAATAAAATTTAGTTTTGATAATTAATTTGATGTGTTCCAATAATTATACTATCATGCCACAATGGCACTATGCATGGTGTCTGTTGTTACATTTTACCACAAATGAAAGCTTTCTTTATTGTATTTAATATGGGCAAGGCACTGTGCAAGTGTCTCAAACACATTATCTCATTTATTTGTACTCACAGTCCCATTAGGTAAGTACTACTATCAACCCCTGTTATCTATGAGGCTTAGAGAACTTAAGCAAATTGCCCAAGGTCATACAGCCAGTAATGATAAGGCTGGTATTCAATCTGGGCATTTAGCCTGAGTGTTTAATCATCATATTATATGCCATCAATTATTCTAGTCTGGCTTGGCTCCCTATAATATTTTAACCCTCAGAGGCTAGGCATTATGCTGTATTAAGGGTTTCCCACATGACTAGTACTATCTTGGTAGACACTTCAAAAACTGTTTCTTGGCTTGCTGATTGCTTTGTGTGAATTCAGATCTGAATCCAAGCATACCTAGGCTTAGGAATGCCTTTTCCCATCCACCAATAGTCAAATAACAAAAGAGCAAACAAGCAAGCTATAAATTAAGTTGTCTCATAGTAAATAATAAATAGGTGACCATTCCTGGCCCTGGCTTTAAGTAGACTGTCACTCCTGAGTGATTGTCCCTCAGGTGCATGGAGAGCTAGGACACTTTTACCAGGGGTCTGCTAACACCTTGATTCTGCATTTCAAGGTTCTGCTCTGGATTTTCTTATTGAAACCACATTTCCCAACTCATTATTTTTTTGGTATTTAGGAAAAAAAGTTTGCATGTGTGGTTTTGAAAAGAAAATATATATTCCTTGTGGAAAAAAATAAGAAAAAAATACTCATTTCTTTATACAGATAATAATTATTCAAATTTTGACATATTTTTTATAGCTTTTCCCATGTGTGTATATATAATGCAATTATTTTTTATCCTGAATATGCAGCATTCCATTTTTTCATATTACATAGTTTGCATTTTTCCATGTCATTAAATATTCATGTAAAATGTTTTTCATGGTGGTATGAAATCCATAATAAATGTGTAACATTTTATTTCAATAATCCCTTATTTTAGGGATTTAATCAGCTAACACTTTTCATTAATGTAATCATTGCTATGGTGAACATCTTTGTGTAGGTATTATTGTGCCCTTGTCTGATTTCTTAATAAACTCTTTTATAAGTATTTATACCAAAAAAATTATGGATATTTTTGAGGACTTCAATGCGTATTATCAAATCTTTTCCAGAAAAGTATCAATATATACATCCACCAGCAGTGTATAAAATACTCATCTCACTGCACCCTCATTGGCCTGAAGTTTCAGGACTTCTGAACTCAAGTTCCCAAAGATCTTTGTGTGGCATCCAGAGGTCTGAAAAATCCCTGAAATTTTATGCAAAATTTTATGTGTATGTACATTTTTTTGAGGATATGGTACTTGATGATATAATCTTTAAGAATTGAATTATTCTTGTTGGTTTGTTCTATTTTGCATGTCTTAGATAGCAAATGAGGTTGAACATTTCTTCATACATGTATGGACCATTTGTTTCTTCTCCTGAGAATTTTCTTCTCATGTCCTCAGTCATTTTCCAATGCAATATTTGTCTCTGTCTTTTTTTTTTCATCCATAAAGGCTTTTTATATATGAGAGATGTTAATCTCTTGTTTGCCATATTTGTGTGGCAATTATTTTCCTGGTTTGGTTGTTTTCATAGAGATTTAAAAATGATTATGGAGTCAGAGCTATTGAACATTTCCTTTGTTATTTCATCCATCATTTCTAGGCATTTCCTATTAGAGATAAATACATATCTGTACTTTCTTGTGCTTTATGGTTTTGCCAAGTATTTAATCCATCCAGATGTTGTTTTAATATATTATTCATTCATTTATTCATTTCTTCTTTTAACAAATATTTATTGTGCCCTAATTATGAATCAGAGACTTAATGAGAAGTGAGAATTTAATTTGCTAATTTCTTTGACTTAGTGATATTTCTCCATTTGTTATCATTTGTTGTATTCTCTATTGCCTCCTTTACTATAAAATTTTAATTATTAATGTTAATCCTTATATAATAGCTATATTTGCTACTTTTAATAGTAAATAAATTTGAGAATTGTTAACTATATGATCTTTTCTGTACCATCTATTTTACGTCATTAATCCATAGTTGGTTCTTGTACTAATTCCACACTCTTTAGATGACTGTAGCTTTAGGATTAGTTTTTAATTTAATTTAATTTAATTTTATTTTTCTTTTCATGATTTGTTTTAATATTTGATGGGGCATGTTTCTCCTCATTACTGTTTTGCAAAGTTTTTGGCTTTTTAAGATTGTTTATTCTTTTAGCTGTACTTCAGAATCATTTTGTCAAGAAAATTGGTATGATGTTTAATAATTTTTCTATCAAAATCATTTTTTTCCTTATTTATGTTTTATCTTCTTTACCCATTATAGCCTGATATATAGGTGTGCAAGTCTTATCATCTCCCACCAGCATTAGATTTCAATTCATTTACACTGGTATCTCCAACAGTTGTTTTGTTGGTGGGGGGGCGGGCATGTAGGGGTTAATTTGCATAGTTTGATGCTTTTTCATTTGGGATACAAAATTTCCTGACTGCTGCTTATTTCATCATGTATTATAAAATTGGGCCTTGAAATCTCAGATTTTTGTCCCAGAAGATAGCAGAGCTACTTCTTTGGAAATACCAGGACCCAGAGTAACTGCAATAGATGAGTGGATTTCCCATTGCAGCCTCATGTTCATGTGTATCCTTGCAATAGTCCCTCCAAAACTGAAGGGAAACACTCTGCTCCAACAATCTTCTTTATGATCTCAGAGAATTCACTAAATGAAGCAAAAAAGTAGGTTTTGTTATTCAAATCAATTTGTGTGTATTTCCCTTTAAACTAGACAACTTTTCTTTTTCCTTATTCTATTATCTAGTTTTATGCTCTTTGGGTCTGTGCCACTTTTCTTTTCATTTTTATTTGATAGTTTTATTACTTTATTCTATTACCTAGTTTTATGCTTTCTGGTTTGTGCTGCTTTGCTAATCCCTTTGTTTGTTCTCTTTAGCCATATAAGCCTGTGCTTTAGTTGTTTTTTTTTTCTCCCCTCCTTAGTAATTTGCAAGACTGTCTCAGTGTAAGGCAAAATCATTCCCCAATACCCACTAGATTTGCTGTGGCTCTTGATGCCAGGAATGTAAAGTGGGAAGCCTGCTAGAGAGAAGTCAGAGCCTGGTGTTTAGTTCCACTTCTCACACATTTCCTTGAATTCTCAGTAGTGCCTACAATTGGAGGTGGCATTCAATAATGAGCTTAAGATTCTTAGCTGTTGTACTCGTCAGCCAAAGGGGCGCTGATGCAAAATACCAGAAATCTGTTGGTTTTTCTAAAGGATGTTTATTTGGGGTAGAAGCTTAAATAAAGAGTAAGTTACTTCCCTCGCCAAAGTCTATTGCCGCATGTTGGAGCACGATGGCTGTAGACGTCTGCCAGGGTTCAGCTTCCTGGGTTCCTCTTTTCCCCGGGCTTGTTTTTCTCTGAGCTCAGCTGCTCTACTTTTCCCACAAGGCCAGCTGTAGACTTTCATGTAAACGGCTAGTCTCTCTTCTGGGCCTCTGCTGTGTCTAATCAAGCCTTCTCTCTGCTCCTCTGTGTGCTTGCTTCCCGGGCTCCAGCATTGAAAAAATCCAGCATCAAAACCCCAACTCTGTCCTTTGCCATGTCTTTTATCTGTGAGTCCCCACCCACCAAGGGGCAGGGACTCAACACCCTATTGACGTGGCCTAATCAAAGCCCTAATCATAATTTAATCAAGTAAAAGTGAAACGTCAGATGAGTTTGCAAACATAATCTAATATCTATTTTTGGAATTCATAAATAATAGCAAACTGCTACAGCTATGGTCTTCACAAGTGATGGGGTTCTCAGCTACTTGTTGACCAGGGAACTTGCCCAGCAGAAAGCTGTAGGTCGGTCAGGGTCTTTTCTTCCTTGCCTGGAAGGACCAGGAGGAGCAGTTGTTTTACTTGGGGAGGTGGGTGGTGGTAAAATTGCACACTGAGAATTAGAATTTTCACCCGGGGAGGTCAATTGTCCAAATGAATGGGGATCAGATAAGGCATGTGAAATCTAATTCTTAAGAAGTTAATTTGAGGGTTTCCTAGGGCAACCTTTAAAATAGATCACTGTATAGAACATTCCATTCTTCACTGTTTGCAAAAGTCTATGGGAAAATAATTCTGTAAAATTGCCTACTTTCTTTTTATAGAGCTCTCCATGAATTCTGTGGATATATAAATTTATTTTGTGTAGGTTACTTTTACAAATTTTGTATACTGCTCGCTATTTTAACACAATTGTCAATATTGGTTGTTTTAAATTTAATCGATGTCATATTAAACTTGTACTTCTCTAATAATCAAAGTTTAAAATATCATCTGATTTCTTCTAGTATAGTAAGGAATTTAGTGCTTTATTTCCCTTTGGCCTTTTCCACTTTTCTGTATTTGTTAATTTATTGTTAATCATATAAATCTATATCAATAATGCTTTGTGTGCATTTTCAATTAAAATTTGAAACCAAATTTATAAGTTTTTTTGTTGTTGTTTGTTTGTTGTATTTTTTTTGGAGTTACTGGGAAGGAAACCTGGGACCTTGTACATGTGAAGCAGGTACTTACCACTGAGCTACACCCGCTCCCCATAAGTTATTTTTATACTATGTAATGGGTTTAATATTGGCCTCCAGTCTCTCAGTCTATGATTTTTCTATTCTCTAGTGCTTGATTTTGAGTCATCTCTCATTTAGTTTAGTTTCCAAGTAGTCTTCTCAGTCTACACAAGTGATATTTTCTCTGAGAAAGGGCATATCTTTTGCCTTTTTGTATGAATAACAACTTAATTGAATATAGAATTCTTGATCTACAAACTATTTTCCTCAAAGTTGGACATATCTTCTTTATCTTTTGTTTATTTTATACCTGGAAGGAAATCTGAAGCCAATTGAGTTTTTTCCCCTGAATTTCAATAGGAATATTTCTTCTTGAAATTCAGATTTTCAGATTCATTTTCCTTTGGTTGTTGTTTCTTTTCCTTTTGTTTTGGTTCCCCTCTTTTCACCCAGAATAGTTCAGGTTGGATCTCTGTTCTCTTTCTTCCTTAGCTGTCATTTTCAGTTTTCTTCTCTCTTCTTTTTCTTCTCCCTTTGTACTGCGGATGTATTT
>JAQZBX010067300.1:0-15961 GCA_029593785.1 Cabassous unicinctus
AAAAAAAAAAACCAAAAATACTTTCAAAGACAAATGAAACGGGCCCCAACCTAAGCCTCGTCTAGCCATTAGTTACATTAAATAAAATAGGAAGGCTTCTTGACGTTCCACCTGGTACTTGTCCAGTTCTCACTCCTTTAAAACACAATTAGGAAATACTTCAAAAGAATTCTTCACACCTCGATTGAATATTACCACTTTAAATATTACCTACAGGCCAAGAGTTCAAAGCACGGTTTGCGTACGAATTTCGGCTGAGAACCCAGAACCGACAGGATACCACCGGTGGGATTATTCTTTTTCTGCTCTCTAGTAAATTAGAGCAGCAGAAGCTTGTCTGTAGCTGTCCAATTTCCCAAAAAGATACTCATTTAAAAAACAATAAACGGTCTGTTTCACTGAGACTGCAGAGCAGATTAAAAGGGCACGGAAGGAAGGCCACTGCAGGGGAGGGAACGTCGGCTCTCGGGCCGTGCTGGGTGCCGGGCAGCCGTCTGCTAGCAGCAGCGCGAGTCTGCCCACGTCCACGCACTGAAAACGTTTCCCAGGGCCGCCCTTACAGAGGCCGAAGGTCAACTGTAAAGCTAAGGCACACGAGGGAGGCAGGCCCAAGGTCATGCGAGGGCCATCTGCCTCTGGGTGAAGAGAAAATAAAATCCTGAAAAAGGCACTGCGCAGCTTCACGGCGACTGCGGCGAGACTGGGGCCGCGCGCGTCCTTGTCCCCTGCTCCCGCCAGAAGTCAGGCTTTCTGCTCCCGGGGCGAGCAAGGAAGGGGAGGGACGGGGCCGCGGCCCAGCCCTGCAAGCGCGCCGCGCCCGCGGGCCTCCATTTTGTCCCCGTCTCCTTCGGCCAACAGAGCGGGGCTATTTTAGGCACCAAGTCAGGAAGCTGGCAGGGAGCAGCTGCGCGGGAAGCACAGCGCAGGTCGCGGGGGGCAGGCCCCCGTCCTCGGCTCAAGGACAAGGCCGCGTCGGGCGGGGGCGGCCGGGCCTGGGCGGGGCGGGCCGAACCCACAGGACAAAGCGGCGGGGCCCGAGGCGCGGGCCCGGCGCTCGTGCACGAGGCCTGAGCGCGCGCGGGCAGCGGCTAGAAATGGCGGCCGGGGCGGGCAGGGGTGTCGGCCCGGGTCGGCGGCCGCTTCGCGAGCCTCGCGGGTCGGGTGCAGGGAGGCAGGCGTGGCGGCTCACCCGCGGGGACAAGAGGGGCGGCGGCCCCACGCGCGGCGGCTGCCGGAGCCCGGAGCAGCCACGGCGGAGAGCCGGGAGCGGCCCTAAGATGGCGGGCGCCGCGCGGGCGGGCGGGCCGGAAGCGTGGGGGCGGGCGGGGCGGCTCGGGCCGGCGGCTCCGCTCTGAGGCGCGCGGAGTCCCCATGGCTGCCCGCTCGGAGCCCGGCGAGCCCGGGAAAGGGAAGGTAACGCGGCGGCGCGGGGCTGTGGGGAGTGGGAGCGGGAGCGGGGCGGGCGGGGGCGGCGGGGACGGAAGGAGGCCCTAGGCTGGCAGCACGTGGCGCCGTCCTGGGGTTTGAAACACAAAATTGCCGCAGCGAAATTGGCCGGCACTCGGGGGAGGAGGAGCTAGCACTGCGAACGACTTGGTGCGGGTGGTTATGCAACAGCTGCCATTACGGGTCCTCTGAATCTTGCTGAAAAGGGTACCGCACCGAAGCTTCCTAGTAAGGGGTCGTAGAGAAGGTGAAGGGCGTGTGGGGGGCCGGAGCCTGGTCCCCACAGCACGACGTACAGGGACCCAGTGAAAGGCTGAGGAACGAAAGCCTGGTTATATTCTGCTGAACTTGGGTCCAGAGCAGGAGGATCAGAGGAAGGGGTGACGATTTTTCCCGTTAACCCAAGTTCTCTCTCGACCCAGGGCAGGGTGCAATCTCCTACGTAACCGGTAGCCTCCTGAGCCGGTGTCCCAGGCTTCCTGCTCTTCCCCGCCGCAGCCCACTTCCCACAGTTGTCAGCTTTTTCTAACCTGTAAGCTGGATAATTTCACCCCTCTGCTTAATTAAATTCCAGTAGTAGCCCATTGCTTTCAGGATAAAACCCCAGTTCCTTTAACCTGTTATATACTTCTTTCTCCATCATCCTTCGCACCGTGCACATAAAGTTACATTTGCCATACTGGAAGGGAATGATTTATGTATTTTGTCGTCTTTGCCTGGGCTCTTTGAGAGCAGAGAACCCTATTTTCTCATTTTTACATCCTCGATGCAGAACAAGTACAGGTATTCAGAAGTGATGGCCATGAAAGAAAAAATTAGTGAATATAGATATTAATATTGGACAAATATTTCAACATTTACTGAGGCCCCATTGTGTGTGCCAGAGGGTTCCTAATCTAGTTTTAGGATTTACTCTGCTCAGCTTGGAATTTTTGCTCACTTCAAGATTCTTGCTTCTCCGGGGACCATTCCGTCTAACAAACTGTGTCTATTTATACACTATAGATGCCTTTTCTGTTTTTAATGCCTCATATACTGTTTGGAATAAGCTTCGTGTATAAAAAGGCACTTTTTTTTTTTTGCCTAATTCAAGAGGGCAGTTGACTATAAATATTAAATTCTAGATTCAGCTTTGTGATGAACACTAGGATTTTAAATCGGGCTTTTCTGTATCTGATTGCTCATCTTTGATAGATGCTGACATTTAAAGTCGTGAGGGTGGTTTAAGTGACTGGGAATCAATTCAAGAAAAGATGTTTTAATATTGTCTTAATTGGACAATCAGTAGGCAAAATAAAATATTGTGGTCAGTATAATGAAGGATTGACTGTACAACCCCTAAAACTGGGCACTGCCAAATTTGTGGGCAAGGTTTAAAAAAAAAAAGACTTGTAAATTGCTGATCAATTATAAAAATGACGGAGTTAACAATCCAGGGTAATGTTAGAAGCAGCCCTTGCAGTAACCATCTAGGCCAGCTAGAGGAATGGTTAAGGCCAGTGTGCCCAACACTAGAGGGTAAAGAGTGGGATAACAAATGAAATGGGTTCAGATCATGTAAGGACCTCCATAGCATGGTGAGAACTACCTTTATTAAAATCCGAGGCCTTGGAAGGTTTTAAAAGGGGAGTGAAAACCATCTGATGAACATTTTTAAAGAGTGGGATAGAGATCTTTAAGCAGCTCTAAGAAGCTGGTGGGTTGGCAGTAGATCTTAGCAGTGGAGTGTGGGTGGGAAGTTTGATCCTTACAGACCTGACACACTGGACATAGATTAGATGAAAGAAAGGAGTCAAAGAGGACCCCCAGGTTTTTGGCCTGAAAACTGAGAAGTGACTAAGCAAGTCAGAGACTAAAGCTTGGGAGACAAGGGTTTGATGATATCCAATTTGGGAGTCATCACATGAATGGCATTTAATTGAAAGCCTGAGACACCAAGGAAGAACCTGTGGGTGGGGTCAGGGGGTATGATGGCGTATTGACATGTGCCTGCAGGTAATAAGGGAGCCAGGGGTCAGAGAGAAAGCCATCATACCATGCTGGGCTGTGTCAGATGTGCTGATGTAGACGGAGTTTTGCCAGATAGACCTTGGTGACCTGCTGCAGTGGCATATAGGGGGATAAACTGAAGGGAGAACAAGAGGTGTGCTTTACAAACAGGTCACTCAGTAACTTTTTTAAAGAACTGGGGGTTGAATCCAGGACCTTGTACGTTAACAGCAAAAGTTTAGTCTTAGGTCTACTTGAGGGAATACCAGAGAAATGTTAAATGCATGAATATCATGGAAAAACATATTCAAAAATTACTTCAAAGGGACTTATGACTCTGGTTTCTTATTCATTTGTGCTCATTTTATAGCTAAGTGTGGTTTATTATAGCATTCTATACTTGCTTGAAGTTACCAGTAGTCTAAAATTCAAAAAATCAGAGTTCCCTACTAGTAATGGAAAAATTATGGTCCCAAAAATGAGAATCTGCAGGTGTGGCTTTAAAACCTCATAGTTAAGCTGTTTTGGCATCTTTATTTCAGGGTTTTTTTTGTTGAACCCGAGACCTTGTATATGGGAAGCTGGTACTCAACCACTGAGCCACATGGGCTCCCATGAGTTGATTTTCTTTCCTCTTTGAGGAAGCATTCAGGACCTCCAATGTCAGAAGCAGCTCAACTGCTTGAGTCACACCTGCTCCCCAGCAAGGCTCTTTACAGAATTAGTACAGATCTTAGTGTAACCTGGAGTTGCACTATGTCTCTGTACTAGAAAGAAATCCAAGGAACCCATGTCATGTTGGGTGGGTGGAGGGAATGGGGTGCAGTGCTAGACAGGCTGTGGCAGGCCCTGTGGTCCCTTGTACCCTCTGCAAAGCATTCCGCCCCATGGTAGAAGCTGCTGGCCTCACACTTGCTTCTGGTACCATCGCACCCTGTTGGCTCCAGCGCCCACACTGCACGGGAACTGGTGTGGTGGTAAAGGCATACTCTACAGCTGAGTGGAGAGCCCAGCATCCCTTACTGCAGGAGCTGACAGGGTCAGGGCATTTGCTAAACGAAAAGCCTAGAAAAATTAAAGAGCACAATTAAACCCAACTTCTTTTCATGCATTTTTTACCAGAAATATTTAAAAATTAAAATCTGCAAGACTAATGATTTAGCACCTGCAGTGTTAAGTATTCCTATGGGGGTGGGGGGTGAAGAGGGAAAAAAAAAATGGAGTAGGATGATCCAAGATAGTATGCTTTATTAATCAACCCAAAGTCACACTCATTTTCCAGGAGAAGCTTGGAAGCCAAAGAGCAAAAATTGGAGAAATGAAATGGAGAGCATCTTCATGTTTCCACCTTCATCCTGACTTGCTTTTTACTCACCTTTCCCCTTCTCCTCCTTTGTAATATCTTATTACCCTCTGGGTATCACTTCATCCTATAGAATCCTTCCCCCTTAGAGTAACTTCCTTCTCTCACACTGTTGAGAATCTGAATTTTCTTTCAAATATCTGTCCTGCCCTTCCAAAAGCCCCAAAGTAGAGTCAGGGTGTTAGATGTCCCGTATGTTAGGTTGAAGGTAGCAATATATACTTTTTAAAGAGGAAACAAAATCTGTCCATAAAAATCAGTCATTTTTAGCACTTGAAGGATTTTAATAAATATCCAGTCCAAATAATCATCCAACCCCTTCGCAATTTACAGATTGAGACCAGCGGAGACAAAAAATTACCTACAGGTTACAAAAGTATTGATTAGTGGCAGACCTGGGGCAAAAATCCAGTTCTCTGGATTCCCAGCATTTTCCACCACATGTAGGTTGTGATTATCATGCGCTATAATAAAAAAAAAAAAATCAAATACAATTAAGTACATCATCTTTATCACAGGCAAGACCTGCACATAGCAGTATACTAGATTAACACGGTTAAATATACTTGAATGCTGTAAACAAACTGATTATTTCAATGTTCCCAACTTGAAAGCTTCCCAAATTATTGGAATGATTCCAAAGCAGTGGATTAGTAATAATTGTGTAATACAAACATAACAGTTTCCAACTTAAAGACTCACAGATTGTGAGTAAAACAGGATAACCAAATAATTTAACTTTCAGAGTTGTCAAATAGCACATTCTCTTAATTTGGCCCTATAATTATAGCAAGGGTTTATACTGCTACTCTTTGTGAAACTACCCTGGAATAAAATTTTTTCAATCTATGCTCTTTCATTTTATCCTAGCCCTTTAAACTTCTAGGGATTTTAGATGTTGAAAACATTCCCTGTGCACGAGATTCGATACTATATGGTTCATTAGGATCTGTTGTGGCTGGCCTTGGACATTTTTTATTAACTAGTGAGTATCTTTTTACCATGTATGCAGTGAACAATATTTTCATAGATGAGGTAATTACATAAAAATATTAATTATGGTGGTTATGCTATTTGACAGGTAGAATTAGAAGATCATGTGACGTTGGAGTAGGAGGATTTATTTTGGTGACTTTAGGATGCTGGTATGTATGCTAAGTGGTTTATCTAATTCAAAAGCATATGTTCTTTTCAGAGCAGTCTCAAACCCAGTGATGAATCTTGATATATATATATTTTTAAGCCTTTTTAGTAGTCATTGCTTTATGAAGCAAGATGCATTATGCTGGAATGCCTTTATCTATAGCATTTGTTGAGTGCTTAAATAAATGAAAGTATAACATCAGACATTCCATTAATACCAAGTTATGGTTTCTACACTGTTCCTTTGGGAAGGCTGTAACCTATCCTAATGTTTTTCATCTTTGTTATCCTCTCACACACATTTGAAAATGCTACTTGCACAGGATCAGAAGGTAATGTTCTGTAGCAAAAGAAATAATCTTTATGCCGGTTCTACAGTTGTACACTTAAAATCCTCAGAATTGTACATTTTATATACAAAACAGTCATAGGTATTTTGACAAACCAATGAAAAATAGCACTCTAAATTAGAATGTTTGTATTTCCAATCTCAGAATAGTCATCTGTAAACATATTTTAAAAATCTGGTAATAAAAAGCAGTAAATGAGTTTTATGAACTAATTTCTATAGAAATTTTATATTAACAGTTTAATCATATTCTTTCTTAAAGGTTCCATTGTAGGTATAATTATGCAAAGTTAAGAATCAAAGAAAGAGTTGCCAGAGAAGGAATTAAAAATAAGATTTTATATGAAAGTACCCACCTTGATCCTGAAAGCAAGCAAACTAACAGCAACAGCAGCACTTGAGCAGAGAAACCCAAAATACAGTTTTTACTGACATCTGTGTGAACAAAGCCGAGATCAAGTACATAAAACATTTTATGTACAGTGAGAAACCTTTCATTCAAGTAATGGATGTGTAACCTGTACCTTTTTACACTTGTATAAAAACTTGCAAATAAACTCCAGGTCTGTATCTACTACTTCCGTCTAGGATTCTTAAGTATTACTTATAGTAGAGTTTTCATCTTAAAATATGAACAGAATTTATTGGTAATGTGATGATTTAAGATTCTCCTTGGAGTAAGTAGTTGAGTTTAATGAAATCTCTCCCAGTTGAATTTTTAAGCTTGCCTTAAAAAAAGAAAAATCACAATCTGATGAGGAAATACTTCCTGGTTTCTAAAAAGCAAAGGTTTGTTAGAAGGCTATAAAAATAATGGAATTTATCACTTTGGAAATCTTTACTTGGCACTGTATAATCATTCTCCTACTCCTCACGTCAAAGGGTTATGTTTAACTCCCCCAAACATTTTTTTTTTTGGATGCACATAACGTTTTTATTTAATAATTATTTTTTTTTGGAAATTTAAATATGTACATGTATGCATTAAAGATATTTCATTGTCTGGTCCAAGAAAAAAAGAAATGCATAATTATACATGAAAAGGACACCAGTGCACACTATCATGTACTTTTAACTCTGGTGTATCCAGATGAACCATAAGAAATAAATTACAAGGAAGAGATGTCTTACAAGAAGTAATTATTTTGTTCTGCATTCCTTTTTCAAGGGAAAAGTGGGGCTTGCTACAGAGTTCAGTGCAGAAGAGGGGGTAGCATTTTCCAACCTAATACCCATCCTAGGGTTAGGATGCACACAGGCTAAGTGATTTATCATAACTACTAGTTAGTGCCATTGCTACTACTGAATGGCATTGTCAAATGTGTTCTAGCACAAACCAAAATAAAGTAAAGCCTAACTGTATTCATGACTAAATAATTCTATTTTTAAAATTCCATGTGTTATTCACCCATGTTTTAAGAGGCAGCACTGCATCGGTGGAAAAAACTGATGAATGCTAACCAATCTGATAATTACAAGCTGTGTGGGGCAGGCCACTTCCTTTTACTAACATGTGACATGTAAAACCAAGCAGGTGGATTAAATAACCTAAGGTCCCTTTCCAGCTCTAGCATACTATGATTATATCTTACCCTGGAATAAAAGAAACCTCTTGTCTGGTAAATGTTCCAAGGCCTTCATCAAATCAAGGTTAGTTCATTTTCCCAGCAGAAACTGCATACTGGAGACACCTGGTTAAAACCAATGTTGTAATATACTTATCTGGTTGTATTACTTTTTTGTGTATGCATTATATGCACATATTTTTTTATTAGAGAGATTCTAAGTTTACAGAACAATCATGCATAGAAACTACAAGACTCCCATACACCCCCACCACCACCATTCACTGATGTGGAACATTTATTACAATTGATGATAGCACATTTTTATAGTTATACTATTAATTAAAATCCATGGTTTAACTTCAAGTTGCATTACTTTTAAAACGTCATTTCATCAGATTACATCATCATGATTACCTTTTATTTTCTTGAACTATCAAATGTTACAAAGTGCGTTAACGAATTATTTGGCCTATAATATACTCTAGTCCCTCACCACATTGCTACTGGACACCTTTATTAAGGCCTCCACATTAGTCATTTTCACTTCCCAATATAATTTATTTCCACTCCACCGTTCCAATATTGGTGAAGTTTCTTAGGTACACCTCCAGCCACCAGGACACAGAACTCTAACCCCTGCCTGTGCTCCTGCTGCTTCATCGCTGTGCGTGGAATGTGTCTCCTACCTCCTCACGACCTTCCCATTCACTGCCTCTGAGAATTCTCACCACCCTAACATTTAAGTTCTGCCACTGTTTTCTCTTTTAAGCTAGCACTTTATCGGTTATTTTACATATATCCCACAAGTAGAAACATTCCCATCAAGTGTCTAGCACAAAAACTTCAATGTTTGTTAAATTACATTATTGAATGTTTGCTACCAAGTAGAGTCCAGGGTACCCCTCCCATCCAAACTTTTACATTTTCAAATTCTAGACTGACAGAGCAACCTACCTTCCAATGCCCAATTGGAGCCTCCAGCTGCACGGCTTTCTTCACTGTTCCATTAATTCCGAAATTTCACACTAGGTGATATAGCAGTAGGTACCAGCTAAATAGCTGATTGGAATAGAATTGTGGTCATTAGTAGTTTTAAACTCTTAGTGGCTTATCTATCATACTTATTTTGTTAAAATTCTTTCTAGCGCTTTACCCATTTCCCCCCTCCCTTACCCCTCCCTCTTTTTGTTTTTCTTGACTACTTTTAAAAATCTCAATAAAAGGACCTCAGGGAATTTAAAATTAACTAGAAGCTTGTCTCTGGACATGTGATTCATATTGACTGAGTTTGCAACAGACTGACTACCCTGGTACCATTTCATTTGCAAGCATCTCTTAGTCTACGTACCTCCACTCCATCGCTGGTTTCCCTTTGCTTCGATTATATAATGCGAGGAGGTCTATATAATAAATTCAGGATTCCTGTTTATGCACTTTTCAGCAAAGAGCTAAGGATCAAATAGGGTTTGAATCCTTCTATTCCTAGACAAAAATCTGTGAAGGGGGTTCAAGGCACCCCTTTAAAAGTCATGTTAAGACACACTATTCTTTGGGTAAGCAAAAGACCATAACAAGGAAAAGTGAAATTAAAATAGAGTCCAGCGGTCATCAAATCAGGTTAGCATATATTCCGATATTCTTCTAACCACCCAACTTCTGGTAATTTAGATAACTTATTTTGTACTTAAGTTTCATTTTGAAATGTTTTAAAATCTTCCTTTAAAAAGGGAAATGGTGCTGTTAGGGACATATTTTTTTTTATTACAAAGATATTTTCCAAGTATTACATTTAAAGTTTGTAATGCAAGCACTATAGATAAATGTTGCATTGCTCCAAGTATTTTTCTTATTGCTTTTCAACCACTTCATTCTCCTTACTCTTGCATTTTCTAGAAGTATTTTCATCTTGAAAAAGCTACTAATACTTATTAATAGGCAAGTATTATTAAAAAGGCCTCTATTGAGCATTTAAAACTTTTGGTCAGTTTAACAGATGACATATTTTCCACCTTTTTTCTAGGAATAAAATTTAAGTCCTATATGTTGTAAGTCACTTATTAGACGTCCCTGCCTTTAGGGGATCAAAATAAACAATCACTTCATACACTGGTTTCTATAGAAATGTTTTTCCCCTATACCACTTGAGGACAAGTCATATGAAATAAACTAGGCTTTACTAAATTCAAAGTTTTAAGAATGTTTCCGTTTATAGTTTTATGGGTTTTTCTCAAATAATGATGGTTAGGATTTACTGAAATATTTCAAGCGGTCTGCTATTCAGAAACCACTGTACTGCTGAATATTTGACAAGAGTAAGGGACCATATTTCATTGCGCAAACTTGACAGCTACACTTGGAATCAGTACAGCACCCAAGTCCTGTCATTTCACCAAAATACAATATTCTAGGTTTATGTAGTAGAAAAATTAAATTTCTTATCACCTCTAATTTCAGGGCAACAGGAAATTACAAGCTCTAGACTGGTACAAAGCTAATACCAAGCTATCCCATTCCCTCAGTCTGTTGAAAATACTATAAACTGCTAGTAACCAACAGTTCTGCTTACATAAAGATGTCCCTTGGGTTTCAGTTTCACTTAACACATTTCAAAAGTTTTAAATTTACTGTGATAAGAATTTACATGAATTCTTCATCCAAAAAGAACCTTAATCTATTTTCCAAATTTTCATAAACTAGTAAAAAATACATTAAGTATTGATGTATACCTAAATAAGAGGACTGCCAACTGCTAAGAGAACACCAGACACTTCAAAACTTCAGGTATGCCAAGGAGGAAATTAGGAAATCTTTATTTTTCCCATTATAGAATTTGTTCCTCTGGTTCACTAATTTCTCCATTTCCTATCTTTTTAAAGTAAGGGGAGTTCTAATTAAGATGATGCTGGAAGCCTAATAAAACAATTTTAAGTGTACAAGCAGCAATTAATTTAGAATACCTATTGGAATCACTGGAACACATTTAGTTGGGCCCTTTAACTCTTCCACACAGCACATTCACATGGCCAGACTAAGGAAAAGGAGATGAGATTTAAATCAGCACATTTCTTGCTTTATTACTTCTCAAAAAAAAAGAAAAGAAAGAAAAAGAAAAAAATAGTATATTGGAACCTTCGATTTTTCCATTTGACTATGACTCTCCCATTCCATAGGGCACCTTCTTAGTAGCTACATAAAATAGGTATCCTGTTAGCTGCCATCCAAAGCCCCACACTCTTCTGCAATATTAATTCTATCTCATCTTTATGAAAGCTTTCATACTTTTGAAGAACTACATAACTGTATGTTAGATGTCTCCACAAGACTTCACTGTTCTTGGTAAGGTTTGTTAATGTATAGAATATATACACATACATTTAGGAGGTACCGGGGATTGAACCCAGGACCTTGTACATGAGAAGTAGGAGCTCAATCACTGAGCTACACCTGCTCCCCTAGAATACCTTTAAAACTACTTTTACTTCCTGGTAATGGCAGTAAAGAACGCTCCATAAACATATTTCAGAGTGTTTATTACACACTAAGTTAGCTCTCCGGCTGGAATTCCTTCAAAACCTCCAGCAGTAGAGCCATCTCACTGGAGTGGTACTGTGACTGTTAGCACAATAAACAATGTCTAGCCTCTAACTACCTCATCACTTTCAAGTACAATGTAATTTCTCATACCCACAAATCCAACTTTCTGTTTAGGTAACAAGTTACAAACATGTAAGTCCTCTGTCCTAGTAACTCACCTAATCCAACCGTCACTACCAATGTCCTGGCCTGTCAGCTGCCTGCAGCCTTAGTTCCCCTGGTATTAGTGACTGTCTTCGTAATGCCAAAAAATTACCATGGTGGACTTCTCAGCTCCCCACACGGACAGCTCGTTCCCAATTCAATTCCACTGAACCTTAAAGCTAAAGTGAAGTTCTTGGGGTAACTAAGATTACTCAGTCACCTGTATTTTCAGTCAGTTGGCTAGGATGTGAAAGCTTATCTTTACTTAATCGATTAAGTGCATAATCTTGGTTAGCTATAGCTGTGTTTCACCTATCTAAAGATCTTATATATAACAGTTGTTTCAACTGTTCAATTTCACGAACATATGCAATTTCAATTTTGGAATGCTAAAGCTACCCAGGGAATCCCTGGTTCTGTTTTTTCCTAACCCATCACACTCATGGGATACACACACTGTATTAATCAGTATTGTAACTTACTTCCAAAGCCATTCAGGGGAACAGACTTTAAATAACATCAATGTTGGTAATGAGGACTAATAAGACAAAGGCTACTCCCAACATGAACTAGGCTAGACAGAGCACCTTTTATGCTTGTCTTACAAATACGTGCCTGCAGTACTAGCACTACATTAGAAACAGGCTGAGTGAAGAGTAGCCTAAAGGACTGAAAACTCAAGCATTAAACTGACTAGGTCTACCACCTTGTTTTCATCTAGAGGTTGAGAAATAATAGCTATGGGAAAAAATCCAAAGCTAAAAATTATCCAAGGAAAAGGCACTTCATATCCTAATGAAGGGTAATTTAGTTTAAATACTTAAAATAAGTTTAGGTAGTTAGCAGTTTAAAAATGACTTGTTATTTATATGGCAAATAAGCCCTAGTAACAAACATATGTATCTCCTTCCTTTTATTAACTTTTACTGAAATGTTAGAACTCATACCCTGTTCTTCATAAACTTAAAACCCCCTGAATCTCAGAGCCACAGAAATCTGAACAAAGTTTAAATTCAAACTGCTTAAAACTAATTTTAAGAAAAAGTTAGTTTACATGGAATACTGTTCATCTTTTGATGGGAACATCTCATTGAGTATTTGGGGGAGTTGGGGAGTAGATAATACTTCTCTGCTACAGGTTCAACATGCTTTCAAAAAAGACATTTTGCAGTTATATGGAGTAAAGGAATTGTGGAAACTAATGTTCTTAAGATGTGTATTTATATGTCCAACTAATACCAGAAACCAAGGGTTCTAAGAGGAAAGGCTTATATGCCTTTCTCACCACAATACTAGTATAATTACTTTAGAGTTTGGCTTAAAAAAAAAAAAAAAAGAATAGCTATCTCTGCCACTTCCTGAAAGGGTTATTAAAATATCTCATTTTTACTTGTGCAATGGAACCCATTATAGCAATGGTCCTGGGGATAAAAAGCCAATTTATATTAACAAGCACAAGCTTTCAGAAAACATATTTAATTCCCACCAATTAAAGCAAATTTTGAATACAGAATACATCTGTCCATGAATGTAAAATTCCCACAGGGTGAAGAACACATTAGAAGTATTTTTAGTTGTCTTTCCTGGAATAATTTTTAGGTAATTTTCCTAAGGAAATTGCTTTTAAGCAGCTTTAATTTGTTGCTATTATTTTAGAACATCTAGTTTCATGCACCTTATTTTCAGTTAGGTTCTTTTCTAGGCAAATGAGGGATTTAATATTGCTTCATCTTGTCATTTCAATGTTGAATTGATTTGACTCATGCTTCATTTTAAGACTTTATTTCCCTTTTGGGTTATTAGGGCCAACTCAGAGCCACAGACTTTCATCCATCTAAACGCTCCTTGACCTCAGAAAAGGCTAGCAATAAGGAACATTAGCATATAAGCAACAAAGAAAATTTTATACATGATAGCTAATTTAAGTCACTTTATCATTCCTTTTAGCATTTTTAGTTTTCCTTCCTGATAACCTTCACTTGCTATTTCCTACTACTGCAGCTGACCATCAACCCAATTAGGATGGTGGTTAAACTATCTGGAAAACTTGATTGAAGTATCCCTAAAACCAATAGCAATGTAACATGAGATTTTTCAGGGTATAGCCAGGGTATTTGTTCAGAACTAAGCCTGGTGTTTTGTTTTTGCCTGCCACAAGAGGGGCAGGGAGGAGTAGGCATGGAAAGGGTTGAAAAAACCACCAAGTTTCTCATTTACAGATCTTGATTCTGCCAGAACTAGGCATTTTTTTAGCTTATCTAATTTTTCTCCCTTTTGCTTGCTATTTCATGCATTCTCTTCTCAATTTCCTAAATGCTTTCTAAGATTATTTCTGTACACAGAAGTACAGATAATAGGATTCTAATCTTGATAAAACTTCTCAAGCTCTTTTCTGGACAGCATCTTATTTCTCCTCCCAAAATTTACTGGGCTGCACCAGCATGTAGTCTACTAAACTGTTATTTGACTACTACCTCCCTGTTGCAATTAGAGACATGGATTCCTTAATAAGCAATTTTAAACTATAAGGTATACTAAAGATTTTTTTAAAGGCGCAAATAAAAATTTTAGGATATCTGAACATTATTAACATCAATGTATAGTTTGAAGGTTATCCCCAGGGTTAAGTCTGTGCAATCCTGATAACAACAGTAATGCAATCTGGCAAAAGTAGCTTAGGCCAATGGTTGCTAGCAGTGAAATTCTAAAAGTCAAAACCTTTGAAACACTACCTTTGTACTATTTTAAAGTTATATGCAAAGGTTTGTTAAAAGAAAAAAAAAAAAAAATTTTTTTTTTTCAGGTATATGATTAGCCTTTGTTCCAGAAAATTTAACTGAACCTACACACCATCATGTAATACCTTCATTCCAGCTTGTAGGCAAGATTCCTAGAAGTATGAAAATTCAGGTTAAAACTCTCGATTTAAAATAGCTAAACAAAATCTAAGCAACTAGAAACACAGCAAACCTAAACTTACCAAAGCAACCTACAAGTACCAACAAAACACTAGACTGAAGTCAAATTTTAGTTCTACAGTTTGACTCCTGATTCCTCACTGCACATCAGTGAGGGTCCTTTAGAAGATTTAAGTGCTCTGTGCAAACCCAATAAATTACAATTAGGGGATCTAATGTTATCACATAGCTACAGTTAAGTTAGCAGTGTTGTGTAGTAGTGAAATCAATGACTGGCTTGTATGATGGCTTCTAAAAGCATCTATTCCCAGAGTTTTATCTATTTTTTTTTTACATATATATATATATATATAATAATCACTTGAGGACAGCCATTAGCATTTTGTAATGATGATAAACTGAGTGTTAACTTCTCCCAGCCAGTACCTTTTCCCCTCATTAAATATCATAAAAGTTGTCTGGGGGGGGAGGGGAAGGGAGGAATTCAACTTTACTTCATAATTAAAATGAGTTGTCAGTACACATTTAAGTTTTTAAAACCTAAATGTTCCAAGTACAGAGTAAAGAATAAGCTGTCCAGAAAGCACACACTTAGAATCTCCTCTTGGGAGGTTAGGGATTTTGAACCTTGATGGCGAGAATCCCAAAACAAGAGTAAAATGAATTCATTTTATTGCAAACAAACGTCTAAATTAATTTCTCCACCCACTTTCTTTAGAAAGAAAAAGAAATCAGCAGGCTAAGGAGATACCCATTCAAGAACTGACATGATTAAAAATTAAGATATAAATGGGTGACTCACAATTTCATTAGCTTTACAAAGATGGTGGAGTTAACTACTACAAGCACACTAGTTATACAGTATTTTGTGGGAGAAGGGCATACAGACATAGCTAACTTCATATAGATCCCATTAGACAACTGGATTTACAACAAGTTTTTTTAATAAGAAATGGGCAAAGCCAGCTTTCTTTTCAGAATCAAAATGCAGAACAAATGGAAAAATTATGGTATTTAACCTTCACAAGTTTGAGCCTCCACAAATAAATGCAACCAAATATTACATTTTTAACAGCCCTTCTACATACACTCCATCTTCTCTCTCTTGGTTCCAAGTTTTCTCTTCATTCCCAATTATGCCAATTCCACTGTTATTTAAAGAGAGAAAAACCTTCTCAGTAATTGTCAGAAACTATTTAGTTGACATAAACCCCTCCACTACCCATCAAACTACAGAGAGGATGGAGTGTAACATGAGCAGTACAGAGTCTTAGGCCATTCATGAGGACCACTTAGTCCTTCCATGAATCTGGTTGCTAACATTTCTAATATATTGTGACAATGACTCCCGACTGTTATTCTGTGAGAAATGGGGGAGTAAATTCTTAATAAAAGACACCAGGTACAAAGCAACATTTTACTTTCGTTGTGATAAAAAAAAAAAAAA
>JAQZBX010067301.1:0-15960 GCA_029593785.1 Cabassous unicinctus
CTATTTTTCAGCTGTAAGCAAAATGTTAGTCAATTTCTTCACAGTGAATAAAGCCATTTCATTTCTTGGATGTGCAATGGAAATGTTTCTTTTTGATACTTTGGGAATGCAGAAAATATGTAGGAATCTAAAACACACTTCTGTGTTCAGTTAACATGTCACTAAAGACTATTTCCCACTCATCATTGCTTCCTATGTTGTTGGCATTTTGCATGATACATTGTAACTGAAATTAAGAATTAAGAAATAATTAGGACTATGAAATCAGTATACAGATGTTTTTATATTATAAAGTAGCAAAAGGTTAATATCTGAAATTTCTGAAGTTGATTGTATCTGACCATTGTTCTGAATACCCCTATACTAAATCCTTGTGACCGACTCTGGTTTACTATCCTACCCCTGTTCAGCCCCCTAATGTTTATTAATGACAGAACCTGTGTTCAGCTCCACCCCAATTATTCATTGGCACCCCAATGTTATAAAATATTAGATATCTATATGAAAAACATTGTAGCTGACTTTCGATTTTAGCAAACCCCTGTCCAGGATACATTGATGTCTGATAGTGGTTCTAAATTTGTAACTCACCCCCCAGGTCTGTACCACTCCCCACCCTGTTTTAGCCCTTTAATGTTTATTAATGAAAGAAACTGTGCAAGCTCTATTTCAAGTACTTGTTAACATTCTGTTGTTATAAAATAAAATAAAATTTTTGCTAAAAGAGGGGCACTTCTTGGGCTACCTAAGGTGACTGACCTTCTTTGCTTGCACAACCAAATAAACTTCTTCTCTCTTTGAAACTCCAGTGTCTCAAGAATTTGCATTAAAGACACACTGAAAGAAAAGAAAACACGTTTCCTTGGGATCACATAGAGGAAAATAAAGCACAGTTTAAGTATTTAATAAAATAATTATCAGTGATGAATTGAAAAGTTGTTAAATATTTACACCATAAAACAGTGATTGGACACTATTTTAATTATTCAAAAATCACTTTGAAAAATAATCAAATATAATTCTACAAAGAAAACTGTAATATAAGTTAAAAGAATTCAAATGTTTTTGAAAGCAAAACATATATCTAATAACCATTGTAAAAATATGAATAAAAAATCAAATACTTGAAAAATGAAAGAAAAATGTTTTCTTAAATATACATTGAATAGTAGACAATTTTTAATGGAAATTTTATGATAATATCTCACTAATGTTTATGGGATGGCACAAAATTTGAATTCATTATCCATCCTTATATTTACAAATTTTCTTTATTAAATTTATTTTTAAAAATGAGCAAAGAATTTAACTGAAAAATTTATTTCTTTTTAAACATTGTAACAAACATAGATATCAGGAGAAGGAAATATTTTTTTAAATCATACTGCAATTAAACAAAGAAATACTAATTGCTGAAGCTTGTTGATACATCACAGAATGGCAGTATTGTCAGATGATTAAAAGGTCAACATAAAAAAGATATCATTGCATGCAGATATTTTAAATAATGAATTTACCAAACTTCAGGTCTTAAAGCATTGCAAGATGAGAATCTATTTTGCTTATGTACAAAAAAACATTCATCTCTCAAAATGAAAATACAAAGGATATAACAAATATTTTAGGGATAAGTGGAAACAAAAACCTGCAAAAGAGAAATAGAAAATGACAACTTTGTACAAATATTTGTAATATAATATGCATACATCAGTTTATTTATGGGAGACTATAAATAAAATTATCAAAGATGGTGAGGATATTTATATTTTCTTTAAAATTTTAAAATATTTTCCATATTTTCTTCAATGGTCAAGTATACTCTTTTTTATACTTTAATTCTATCACAATATTTTACTTTTTAAATGACAGTATATTACAATGTTGTTATTCCTTTTGAGTCATTTGTTTATGATTAAAATAAGCCTTAGGTATTTGTAAAAGACCAGTGAATATTATAAAAAGGCATTGATATTAAAAATTTTGCAAGAACGTAATTATTCTGATGATACTGGCCAAAATATCTTACTACTGGATTAAATTTTTTAATTCAACATCTGATTTAATCTTTATAATAAACCTATGGATTTAGAATTATCCATATAATTATTTAAAACTTACTTATTTAGAAACATATATTTAAACCACATGTTTACACAAATTTCATTGGTTTCAATTACTATTTAAATTTCTAATACTTATTCTTGGAAATCTTCCAGAGCATTTGTGATCAAGCAGATTTTGGCTCAAGAGCAATGCAAACTAATTAAAGAATGCTAATGTAATTAGACTGAGATCAATAAATACCCAGATAAGAAAGGAAGAAAAGTCTCGCTTAAAAATTCAGCATCAACTTTTCAATTGCCTGGAGCTCTCTCTCTTCCTCATGACTCTAATGAAAACATTTTTCACTTCTTTGTTCCTAAGACTATAAGTGAGTGGATTCAGCATGGGAATCACCATAGTATAAAACAACACAAGAGGCCACTTGATCCTTTCTCAAGGAGGATGACTTCTTTTGTTTTAAATAAGTAAATACCGTAGGGTCATAAAAGATGGTGACTCCCAGAGTTAGGAGGCACAATGGGAGAAGGCATTGAATTTTCCTGAAGTGGAATTAATTTTCAGGATAGTAGAAAGAATGGATATGTAGGATACGGAGATTGTGGTGAGAGACACTATTTCATTTGAGCCAGTAAGAATGATAATCCTGATTTCAGTGTCTTGAGTATCAGTGCAGGACAGGGCTAAAATTGGGGTGTGTCACAGAAAAAGTGATAGATTACATTGGATTTGCAGAAATTCAAAGTGTTCATGCAAAGGACATTAACCAAGGAATCAGTAAAGCGAGTCATGTACGACCCAGTGATGAGGGCACGGCATAGGCTGTTGAAAAGTGGAGGAAATATTCAGTGGCAGCCAAGAAGACAAAAAGTATTGCTGGGTGAAGCAGCTCATGAAGGAAAATTACTTGTTTGAAGTCAGCAAGTTCTCTAAGGTTTAGGTGTGATGACTGCTGAGTAACTGAGATCAAAGAGTGACAGATGACTGAGGAAAATGTATGTGGGGGTGCGAAGCTGGAGAACCAGGTGAATTTTCAATATCCTCCCTGCATCCCCCAGCACAGTAATCAGGTATATCAGGACAAACAGCATAAAGAGGACCTGCTGGATTTCTTCATAATCTGTCAACCCCAGAAAAATAAAGTCAAGCACATTTTTGCTATTACTAATTCCCATAGCAGCGTTCAACCTTTTTAAATTTTTGAGAAATCAATGGTGTTACTTGACATGAATGAGTTTTTGTTAAAAAGAATGATCTGGCATCAAAAAATTAGTTTTGTGATTCTAGAAATTCACAATTAAAATTAGTTTGCAAAATATCACTGAAAAAAATCTTTGACTATGAAATAAATATTAGGTATAAATCATTATTTGAATATTACATAATAGGAACACATACATTGCATTATAAAAAGAACTTGACACTATTTTATATACCTCCCTTTATTAACACTTTTATCCACAGGAGATTATTATATCATAGGTATTCCTATTGTACATGTTTTACAAATGAGTAAAGGGTACAGAAAGTTAAATAGCTTATCCAGAGTTAAACCATTTAACTGCCAGTCCTGTTATTCTGCTGTGATTAGTTGAGTTCAGAGCTCTTGCTCATAACATTATATTTCCACATAAAAAATTTCAGCAAAGCTGAGTAAATATGATAAATATGTAATAAGCAATGGTAGAGAGTTTTAGTGCATCATTTATATAGCCAATATTATCTAATAAAAATGCCAGATCAGAATTTGAAATTTAGTCCACTTTTTGGGGGTGTATTAATATCAAAGACCACATATTACTATTAATTATTAGAAGATGGGTTTTTAAGTTATTTTTGAAATAACATTTTCAAGAGGGTGCAGGTCAGTGCTTGAGCACCTGCATTTCATATAAGAGGTTCTGGGTATGATTCCCGGTCCATCCTAAAAATATTAAAATAATAATAATAATAATAATAACAACTTTTATACCAAAATTATATTTTCACTATATGTAAATACCCTTTCGACTCTGGTTCAATGATTTCTCTACATTTCTATAATCCTGACCTTATCAGGTAAAGCCTAATAAATATGTGTATCTCTCTCTCTCTCTCTCTCAAAAAAAAAAAATATATATATATATATACAGATATATATATACATCTGCATGTTCTTCTGAAAATGTCCTCATTTTTAAGGATAAACTATAACACAATTCTTTTGAGAACAGTACTTTCTCTGCCACCATTATTGTCTAGAAATTTGTTAAACTCAATTTTTTCACACAAATAAAATATGTAAACCATTTACTGAGCCTGAATTTTCTGTGATATATTTGTTTCATTTGCAAAATTTGTTTATTTTTCCATGCATGAAATTTTATTTTGTTCTGAGGTAAAATAAATTTATAGTTGGAAAATTGTGTATTAAAATTTTCCCTGAATAAGAAGGTTCAAAATCTCTAATAAAATCTCTATAAGATCTTCTAATCCCTAGAAGTAGCTGAGCTGGCTGTCCATTAATATTCCCTCAATAGCTTGTTAGCATCTTGTATTTAACACATTTACCATTCTTGTTCACTCACAGTAAATCACCTTCTCAATGAGAGAAATGTTTCTCCTTTGTTGCACCTCGTCAAGCGCGTTCTTCCATTAGAAATAACCAGGCTTAGGGTAAGAACAAATCAACCTAAAAATTTTGCCCAGGTCCCTGTCAAATGGAAAGTACACCTAGAATATCTCACAGGTATACCAGAGAACTACTGTGAACAGAAACACAGCGGGGGGAATCCCTTGTACTTTACCCTGATGATGCCATGGCACCTCTTCCATTGAGGATTGCTGATAATGTACCATTCTATCATTTCTATTTTGCTGGGACCAATTTCCAGGGAAGATATTTGACATGTTCCAAGGACTAAAGTATTCATGTTAAGTTTGTACCAGAACTTGCTTATCTCTTAAAAACCATATAATGTTGAGCATCATTTTTAAGTATTCTTTTGTGATGATTTTATTGATG
This sequence comes from Cabassous unicinctus, assembly GCA_029593785.1. NCBI lineage: Eukaryota > Metazoa > Chordata > Mammalia > Cingulata > Chlamyphoridae > Cabassous > Cabassous unicinctus. The sequence goes on from JAQZBX010067301.1 coordinate 5,066, forward strand.
ACTGGGAAAAAGAGAAAATTTTTCTAAAAAAAATAATTACTTTACGGAACAGAATAATTTCCACAATGAAATATTTTAATATTTAAAAGTGTGACACAATCATAGGAGTAAATATTGTTCATTACACAAAAGTTAAAATACAACAAAATTCAAGGAAGAAAATGAAAATCATTCACATCTTGTTAATCTTTAGATGCATTTTCTTCCAAGCATTTTTCTCTATGCATATAATGCTTATTTATACATATATTTATGTTTAAATAATTTTTATCAGACTGTACTTAAGTAACATCCTCATTTTATTATTAAATATTGATAATACACCTTGATCTATATTATATTAAACATGTGTCAAAACAAAATTTCATGTATTTTGCATTGACTGGAGGAGCATAACTAACTTATTTTTAGGAGTGTGGCTCAGCCAGTGTATGGGCAATTTTGAGAAATCACAAGGAAAATACGGTGGAATTTTTCCAGTCACTTTTGGTAGTGTCACTTAATTCATTTGAACAACAGATGCATTATATTCTGACAAGATAGTGTTTCTGTAATTTATTTTATTATTTTCCTATATTAACTTTCATTATATTAAAATGAATCATGAAAGAAATATGTAAAAATCCATCTAAGAAATGTAAATTCTTTACAATTAATTTAATGGGCAAAAGTTCACTTCATTTACATATACCCAGGTGAAATGTTTTCTTGTGAATATTGTATTAGTTAACAATAATGAAATACTTTTATGTAGATGTAGAAAAACTTTGAAAAGAGAAACTATTTACACCCTAGAATATCAGGAGGGAATGTGATGGCATGGATCAAGGAGGAACAAAATAATATTATATGTTTGATGAGTTTTTTAAAGCACAATTCTTCCTCAAAAACTCAATGATACCAAGTAATGAATATTTAGAGATGAAAAATCTAACACTGATTTATTTCACAATTGCTGACCTTGTTGTTTAAGCCAAATGAGAGGTTAATGAATATTTTCTGTCAATGCTACTTTAATAGGATCTGCTAACTCATTGTAAAATCACCAAGAGTGAGTATTTCTACCCAGTATCAAATAAAATTTTAATGGTCAATAACCTCACTTTGGAATAATTTAAGTAAAATTTGAAGAAGGAATAATTTACAAAAATAATTTTTAAATTTTTTGAAATATTGGGCAAATAATTATTTTATACTGTCCTTCATATCTCTGGAATATAGAGGTCTGCTTTTTCTAACAATAGTATTTCAACTGTAGCATATATTTGGTTATATTTACAGATATATGTTTGTATATCCTATTACTATTCACCTATTACAGACATCACATAGTTGGTCTTACTTTTAAATAGAGATAATTACTGTGAAATATATAAGTACAAAACTATTTTACAATCCATGGATGTTAAATAAAACTTTGGGTTGATCTTGAAATCTGTTTCTATTAAGTTTTTTTTCATGATATGTGTCACATTCTTACTTTGCCTTATGTTTAGTCACTTTTTAAATAATATACTCTAAGTTTTGAATGATATATTGCAGGGGTTCTGAATTATTTGGTATTTCAATATGGATATTGAGCTTTGTTTTGGTTGGCAGTAAATGACTAGCAATGCCGTTTGAAATTTTCAGGTTCGTATTATTTTTTGTAAAAAACATCTATTTGGTGTTAAGCATGGTATTAAGGCATAGTGTTTAGTAAAGGGCCAGAGTCCTTACAGTTCTAATGTATGATTTTATTTTTGTCTTACTTTCATCCCAGACTTAATGAAATATATTGGTCTTACTAGCTGGGACAAAAGTCCAGCTATGCCCAGGCCTTATGAACCCTGGTATTTATACTTTCCTCCCAGCCCTAAAGTTAGCCTCCCTTACTTGGCTGGTGATTCACCATCTGCACATATACAGCTCAGCATAGAGTTAAGGATCTACAGAAAATCCCAAAACCACTATTCAGGGCAATTCCTTTTGATAGCCTATCTTTACTGTTAAAACTTATCCAGCTGGTGGAAACGCCATTGTCTGCTTCTTCAGCTATGCCAGACTTTTATACTCTGCTGGTACTCGGTATCTCCCTCACCAACAAGCTATACAGAAAGGGAAACTTGATTTCCTTCTCATATAATTCCTTTATTTTATGGATATGTGACCTGTTATGCATCCTGTCCTGCTTGAAAACATTTTTTGTACATTTTGGTTGTGATTAGAGGTGTTTATACTGGAGAGGAAATCATGTACTACTTACAATGTCATTGCAGAACACAAAATCTTACCAAAGATTTTAAACCTCTTCTGATTCAACTGATGATATATTTTGATTCTACAGATCATTGTATTTTTTCCTCTGTTACTTATTTATCTCTTTTTTCCTATCCTGTATCATTACTGCTTATTCTTTTGCTTATAAAAAAATAATGTCTCTTTTTCTTTCTATCATTTTAAATAAATATTATACAATTTTAACTTGCTATTTATTCATTGTTATTTTATTTCCACCTTATTTCTCCAATTGTATTTAATTAAATTCATTGTTTTATCTCCAACATTTAGAAAAACATTATTATATTCTTTATTTTAATAGTTTTATTTTTAATAATAGAGGTGTTCACTATTTCCATTATTTATCCAAATGCTAATTTGAAATGTATGCATTTAATTAATGCAATGTGCATTATTCACATTGTAATCCATGACATAAGAATTCTAGAGGTAAATATTATATTGCCTATTTGACCTAGTATAAATTCAGATTGCATTTTTGGTTATATTTATTTTTCTTTTAATTTTCAAATGGAAAGAAATTTCAGTTTTATATTTTGAATATTGATGGACACTTGGATTGCTTCCAACTTTGGTAATAGTGAATAATGCTGCTATGAACATTGGTGTGCATATATCTGTTGGCGTCCCTGCTTTCATTTCTTCTGTAACCAGAAGTGGGATTGCTGGATCATATGGCAGTTCTATAGTTAGCTTCCTGAGGAACTGCCAAACTATATTACATGACCTTACTGACATTACTTAAGCAAATTGAACAAAATCACAGAGCTAGAATCTGGAAGATAGATTAAAAGGGCACAGAAAAAGAGTAAAGGGTAGTGAGCTGATGCTCAATATACTCAATATGGGCAAAATATATGATAAGGTGGAAGTTTGTGGTTGGGCATTGGATCGGGGTGATAGTGCTGCACTGATGTGATTGGGTTTTTGGTGCATAAATTTGAGGGGGAGTAGGGTGAGGGAGTAGGGCTGGACTATCCATGGAACTGCAGAGGGTTAAAGGAAGGTTCTGGAGAACTCTGGGGATTTGCAGGTGTGTGATTAAAACTACAATGGTGGGAATGTTCTTGTTGCAAATATGGTAGGGGAGGGTTACTGGTGTAGGGCATCAGTGGTGGGGATTATGTGGGATAGAGTGCCCCTGGGGCATTCATCCATGGAATATGGAAGTATTCATTTTGTCTTAGTGTGTTATCTGGGTGGTTGGAGACCCACACAATAAACAAGGGAATATTAAACTGCCATCCTGGAGATTCCTGCTATGTTCTCAATTAGAGGGTCAAGAATCTTTCAAGAATATAGGCAGTGCTTATTAAAAGAAAACAGAACAATATGTCAAGCCCTCAATATTATTGCATGTAACTCTGAACCTTGTTATTCAAAAGCTGAAACTTAGTGGTTACCATTGGTTCCGAGGAAAGGAGGGGGGGGAATAGATTAGATGGATCATAGAGCATTTTTGGGCCATTGGAATTGTTCTGCATGATCATGCAATAATGGATAAGGTCATTTTAAATTTTGTCAAAACCATAAAAGTGTACAGTGCAAAATGTAAACCATAATATAAAACATTGACCCTGATTAATAGCAATGTTTCAATATTTGTATATCAATTAAAACAAATTTACCGTCCACATCTAAAATGTTATTCATTGGGGAGAATGGGAGAGGGGGAGGACATTGGGTCTCTAGGTATCCCAATACTGTCTATATGATTTTTCTGCATTGAAGATTAAGAAAAAAAAAAACAATGTGGGAACATATATAAGAAATTTTCACTGTACATAAACAATAGATCTTACAGCAATAAACAATATAATGAATAAACATTTTTCTTTTCTTTTCTATTTTTGTACTTTATTTTTTATACATTTTTTATTACTATTTTATTTACTTACTAATTTTATTTGGTTATTCTTTTGGCTTTGTTTTTGGGGTGGACTTGCTTCACAGAATGGTCACAACTGTGGCAGGAAGGATCACTGGTGCAGGGTGTCAGTGATGGGGGGAGGTGTGGTGAGGGGTGCACCTGGGGCATGCCTCTAAGGCAGATGAATATGTTAAATTGTTCATGGGGAATTGTCTTGGTGGGTGGAGCCCCACACAATACAAGAAAGAATATTGAATTCCCATCCTGGAATTTCCTGCTACAATCTCTAATAAAGCAGCAAGAATCTGCCTAATGTATGGGCAGTACCTATCGAACAAGGACAGACCATTATACCAGGCTCTAATATTAATAGCTGTACTGATGGAACTTTTATTGTTAAATTGAAACTTAGCCTAGTATTATATATTGTCTAAGAGTTAACTCCTGAAAGCCTCCTTGTTGTTCAATTGTGGCCTCTCTCTAAGCGAAACTTAGCATGTAGATCAACTACCTTTCTTCCTGCATGGGACATTACTCCCAGGGACGAGCTTCCTTGGCACTGCAGGATTATTACCAAATGTTGACTAGTGAAGTATCTGGAAAAAGATCTGGACTAAAATGTAGAAATATCAAACACAGATGAGTTTTTATGTGTAAAAGATTTCAAAATGAGTTGGGAGGTCATTCCAGAGGTTATACTTATGCATATCTCAGTAGGATCTCATTGATTGCCGTAGTAAACAGTGCCTCAATCTGGTGGTTCCTGGGAGATATAGAGACATCTAGAGAGTATAAGCAGGGCAGACAATCTCAGGAATTTGGCACCTGTCACTGGGCCTTAATTTGGAATATATGCTCTTCAGTGTATCAGAGTTAGACATTTACAATTTCCCTGCAAACAGTTCTTCTACCCCTTTTATTTGAACCTATAAATACAATACTTGTTAATTATGTGTTCTAGATACTTAAATCATAAGTCTGTTCATATGCCAATTGAGCTCTGAATCTCAGCAGAGTTGCATCACCTACTCTACAGTTCATTGGACTTCCCCAGAACAACTAACAAAATGATGATGATGGACAATGCCCATCCCAAAACACAGAGAGTATCTGCAACTGCAAGCAAGACAGTTCCATCCATTTGTCCCATGTTTTCTAAGCCCCCTCTCAGTCAGAAACAGTGTGAACATCACAATTCCCAAATCCTCAAGATTGGGGAAAGAAAATGAACAAAAGTAGACATTATTATTATTAAAATTGTGTGGGACAAAGTGTAAACTATAATGTAAAGTATATTTAAAAAAAGGATTTTCAGGGTAGTCTTCAATGGCAAGGTTACCTTTGAGCATCCTTGAAGAACTGAAGTAGAGAGTCTACACATGCCTGAGGGAAGGGAGGTTCAGGCAAATAGACTCATAAAAACATCATTTGGCAAAATTATTTATTTTGCGTCCTTTTATGTTAATGTTTTACCTAACTTTATTTTATTAAAAATTGTGTAACCATGTTGTATATTGGATTTTGAATTGTAACTCACACAGAATCTTTATTATTATTATGGAATTTATTCTGCATAATGAAGATAAAATTAAATTTTCTCTGATATATGAAAGTTCATTATATTATGATTTCTAGTTTCCTTTCTGAAATGTATTTTTTTTTCTTTCTTATGCTCTTTTATATTTATTGTCTTTAGGTATATTTAGATAGTCTCTCTACTGCCTTCTCACCACTTTATATTTTGAAGAGCATATATCTATGTAAAATCCTTAACTTACACTACACTATTTTCCTTAATTATCCACAAATTTCTTACTTTTTTTTTTTTATGACCTTCCAATCATCATGTATGGATATAAGATTGAGTTTGAATCTCTATGGGTACAAATAGTCAATTTCATTCCATTGAATACTTCACTTTGTTAAAGAATTCCTGAAATATCTCTTGACATGAAATTAGTTAAGAAAATAATCATGTTCTTTTTACATTGATATAAAAGGTTTTTTAGAGTTAGCCAAATAGATTGTAAACTCAAAGGATGCAAATGGTTGATAGGAAATTGCCAGATTAACCAAGACTTAGACTGAAAAAAATGTTAATCATTATTTGAAGCCGGTTATATCAAACATATTTTAAATTGAGTGCTTTTTATCAGAATTTTCAAAATGACTTGGAATCTGGAAAAATTTCAAACCCAATATCTTCTTAATATCCTTATTTTCTTTAGTCATCTCATTGAATTTATTAAGGAGATTGGTTTTAACATCCAAGATTAATTGTCTCAACTCCTTTATTTCATCTGGAGGCTTATCTTGTTCCTTTAACTGGCCCTTATGTTCCTGTTTCTTGGTGTGGATTGTAATTTTTTTTTTCTGACTTGGCATCTGGTTTACTAGAGTGTTTATTCTGGGTGCAGTTTTTCTCTTTAGTTTAGGGCTTCCTGACTTTTCTCCCTTGCTGGTTGTGTAGTAGGAGCCAAGCATGTAGTTTGTACTATAAGCTGTGGAGGCTAAAGCTGCCCTCATTACCCCGAGGACCAATGAAGCCTTTCCCAAATTTCTCCTTTGCCAGGGGTATGGACAAAGCCCCAGCTGTGTGGAATAATCCAACTCATTCAGGCCTATACTGTAGTTGCCCAGAGAGACTGAAGAACCTTCACACCCCTTTCTCCCCTGCCTCGGGTGGAGATGGAACTGCAGGTGTGGGCAGCAATCTACACAGTGCAAGTCCAAGAGGACCATAGTTGCCCTGGTAGACTGCCAATTATTCAGTCTATACCAGCCAAATATATCTGCAGTTACTTGGATAGGATGGTACAGGCCCTGCTGGCTTCCTCGCTGCTAGAGTTGGGGCTGATGCCTAGGCTAGGTCTGCAGGCGAATCTGGGTGAAAGAAACTGGTCCCTACCAACTGTGATTTTCTCTCACGGCTTCCTCTCATGCTGGGAGTGGAGTAATAATGGCGGCTACTGGCCTCTTTCTTGCTTGGACAGGTTCAAACTTTTGGTGTTCTTAGGGTTATACTTTTGCCAGTTGAACTGACTAATCAATAGCGAAATTGGTAGCCAACCATCTCTTCCTCTCCTGTTTTTGGAAAATGGAGAATCCAATCCTTGCCACAGAATAGCTCCTGGGGTGGCTTCCACTGCCAAACTAGGATGATCACCAGCCTCAGCAGCATAGCCTTTTGTTTCCCGGAGAGGCTGGCACAGCTCCCCTCAGCTTCCTCCCTGCCAGAAGTAGGCCTGGGGCTTAAGCTAGAGCTGAAATCTGATCTAGATGGAAAAAAACTGGTCTCTACCAGCACTGTGACTTTCAGTCAGCTCTGCTTTCCCTCATGTCAGACGCCGACTTACCTTTATAAAATGTATACATATATATATATAACAAATAACATTTATGTAAACAAATGCACATATATGCATATATATTATATATCATTTTACAAATAAAAAAAATTAAAAAAAATAAAAGAGGCTACCAGCCTCTTTCTGATTTGGACAGGTTAAAACTTTAGCTGTTCTTAGGATTACACTTTAACCTGCTGAATTTACTAATCAGTTGAAGCAGTTTCTGCCCCACCATCTCTTCCTCTCCCACATTTGGGAACTGGAGTTTCCAATTCCAGGAATAGCTCCCAAAACTGCTTGTGATCCCAGTGGAGGATGGGCACCGGCCTCCGTGGTATATAGTGTTCTACTTATGAATCTTTTCTGCAGACGGGCAGTCTCCTCCATCCATTCTTTCAAGGATGATGCAGGATGCTCTTCTGGTCTCCTGGATCCCCCAAACAGGTGCTTTAGGTAGCTTTGGGTGATTACTAACTGCCCTGTAGCATGAGATGACTCTAGAAGCTACTTAATCTGCCACCATGTTGCTGGTTCATCCTTCAGTAAAGGGGTCTCTGATTAGATTGGCTATTAAGACTTATTCATGGCTTTTGATTCGACTACATTAGTGGGCATGATGCAGGTTGAGTCCCCGCCCTCTTGCTTTGTCTGATATAAACAGACACTCACTGAGACTGACACAAAAGGAGACAGGAATTGAAAGCTCTGTCATTTTTAATCCTGCAATATGACAGAAAAACAAAGGCTTAAACATCTGAGGCCCTGGGAAAAGATGAGCCATTTACCTGATAGTTTACCACTGAGATTGGGAAGAGAGCAGAATAACCAATTCTGATATATGAGGCCTTGAAAGAAAGAAGTCCTTTGCCAAGAACAGAAAGAACTGAAGGATCACTTAAGCATGAAGTCTCAAGAGACTGGCCCCATGGTGCTCAAGAGGAAAGGGTAATCCCTGAGGGAAAAGCAGAGACCAGCCAGAGATCAGTGACCATCTTACTTCAACATGTGGCAATTGACTTTGGTGAGAAAGTACCTCTTATGATACCTTGAGCTGGGCTTTCTATTATCTATTATACCAAATAAACACCTTTATAAAAGGAAACAGATTTCTGGTAGTGTTTATCAGAATCCCTTTGACAAACTAATAAATACTTTAAGAAGTACTTTAGGGCCATCATCAAAACATGACAGTGATTCATTTAGCATGAAACAGGAAAGATTATGATCACCCAATATTATCCTACTACTTTACTTGATAGTCAGAATAACAATGACATTTAAACATAGGTGAATAAAAGAATCACAGTTCTTAAACTTCATATAAAAGGGAAGGATAAATGGAATCAAAATATTTTCCAAAGTGCAATTATATCAGAACATAAAAGGGAATGAATAATTTAATATGGTGTAATTATGTAAAAACAAATGTTAACAAAGCTAAAGCTTCAAGAAAATCATATAAATCAGACAGCAAATGGATAAACGTAAGGAAGATATAACAGCAGGTGTCATAGAAGTCAGAAATAAACTAGATATAAAAGAAACAGAAATCTAGTAAGATTTAGTAAAATATGAGAATTATTAACCACCAAAGAAAACATAATTAAGGAAAGAAAATATGAAAAAAGACAGCTAAGAAGAAAAATCAATTGAAACACAAATTTTAAAAATTAAGAGTATTTGACAGAACTAAAATGCTAAACTGTAATTTTCAAAATGTTAAAAACTCAAATCGTTCAGCTATAAAATGAATATGTGCAAAAAATTTATTTACTTTTTCATTAATAGGAGAATCAATAAGATGATGTGTGATTCAAAGGATTTCTAAGTACCTTATTTTAAATGGGACAACAAAATAACCTTTTGCTTCCTTTTAAAATTTTTTGCATATAATATGCATGTAGAAAAGTACATTTACCATAAGTGTATGTGAATTTTCATGAACTGAAAATATTCCTTTAAGTGAGAACAAGAAATGCAAGCAGAATATTTTCATCACTCCCTTATGCAGCCTCCTAGGCAGGATTTGAAATGTATTTGTCTTGGAAGGATCTAAGGAAAATCCTTTTTTCTGATGACTTCTGAGAATTTTGTATGAGCTGATGAAACACCAGGCTGGATGCAAGAAGAGACAAGACAAAATGAAGGAACAATGGCTTCAAGGGCAGAACCATGGGAAAGTCTCCACTGAAGACATCTCCTCAGGCCAAGCCTTTGGGTGCAGCAGGATTTCCGCTCCAGGACTGGAGGGGACAAGCCTTCTGTCCAGATGTTCAGGCAGACTTGAGCTGTCACCTCAATGCAAGATGGTGTGTTCTTCACACAGTCCTACCCACCATTTCAATGTTTGCAGATGGTGGAAATTAGGCCCTACTGTTTGCAGAGCAACAACACTCTCCAGGTGTTTGAAAAGGGCCAGAGGCGGGTGGAGCACAACTCTAGTAGGCCCAGAGGACTATGCATAACTCCACAGATGACTCAGTCCTTGATATCTAACAAGTTTGCAGACTGGATTTCAAACTTCCTTGGATAATCTGGTCTCTTTTTCCTTCCAGTTTCTCACCTCTGGAAAGGGAAAGTCTATCCTATGCCTTTCCCATGATTACATTTTGGAATCAGAAAAATTGTTTTCTAGGTTTCACTGTTCCAATGATTAAAGAGGAATTTTCCCCCAGACTGGATGATACTTTGGACTTAGAGATATTGCTGAAATGACTTAAAGATTTTGAGATTATAGGATGGTTAAATATATTTTGCTCAAGGGTAGAATATATCTTTTTGTGGTCCAGAGGGAAAATAATGGAAGGTTGAATTATGTACCCCAATTTAGACATATTACTTATATTATCCACATATATTGGGAGTACAGTATTTTATAAATTGAACCTCTTGAATATATTATTTTCATTGAAGGTGTGACCAGAATGGATTAGGGTGGGTCTTACATACCCTTAATGGGAACTTTATAAAGAGAAGAAACTGGAAACCAGAGGCTAGAGGCCATACAGAAAAGAGCTGGAAAATAGAGAAAACAGTAAGAAATAAAATCAGACACAAGTAGAAAGAGTTCTCCATGTGACAGGAAGCAGAGATCTATATCCAGAAACCCCAAGAATTGCAGTAAGCCTGCAACAATGTTACAATGTTTTGGGATAAAGCAGGCCTTGTTATTTGAATGTGGACCTCCAGCTTTCAAAACAGTGATCCAGAAAATTTGTCTTTTTTAAGCCAACTCATTGTGTGGTGATTACCATAGAATTCAGGCAAACTAAGAGGGTTTTTGGAGAACTGACATGATATACATTAAAAGATTTGTTATAGAAATTGTTTCACAGAATGTCTGTGGGAGTTTCCAAGACTGAATTCTGCAGGACAGGCTGTGAGTTCTAAACTCC
>JAQZBX010067302.1:0-15964 GCA_029593785.1 Cabassous unicinctus
AAATAACATTTATGTAAACAATTGCACATATATGCATATGTATTTATATATCATTTTACAAATAAAAAAATTAAAAAAAATATATATATATATATAGTTGTTTCAAAACAACCTTACTAGATAAAATTGAATTGAATATCTAAACAAAATTTCTGAAAACAAGATGAAAAATAAAATACTTTAAAAATACCTTAATCAATTATTAAATAAAATGGAAAATACTTGAAAATATAAAAATATATAAAAATGCACATTTTTAAAGCAGAGAAGAAACAGTATCAAAAAGCTCCAATTTTATCTTGTAATATTTATGGATTAAAATATACTAATGATTCAGATGAAGACAGTGGAAAGTTGAATGGTAAAGATTGCCTCCCCATTTTCAGGACATTGTAGTTGTCCTGCATGACATTGCAGTGATGGATACATTCCATTGTATATTTTGTTATAGCCTAAAAATTGTGTGAGACAGAGTGTAAATTTTGATGTAAACTGTAAACCATGGTCAGTAGCAACGTTTCAATATATGTTCATCAAGTGTAAGAAATGTACTACACTAATGAAGGATGTTGTTAATGAAGGAAAGGGTAGAAGGGGAAGAGAGTGGGACATAATGGAATCCCTTATATTTTTTATGTAGCATTTATGTACTGTAAACTTCTTTAAAATTAAAAAAAAAAATTAAAAAATGCCTCCCATAAGATGGATGAGGGTGATACAATTTTTAAAAATTCATGCAACCACAAAAGGGAAAGATAAAATAAAGAAAACAGAAATGTGGAAATATTTAACAATAGGTATAAAAAGTGATTTATCAATTGAACCACACAGAATTATTTATTTTGAAATGCAATGGAAGTATTATTATGTCTCACTGGTTGATTTGACTAGGAAAAATTTATAAACTTTCCCACAGTCCCCAAAGTACATCATACAGTTTAAAAAGTACTTAATGGCAGGCAGCAATGTTGGTTAAAAAACCTGCAGTTTATGTTAGAAGAATGGAATTTAAAAGTAGAATAAAAACACTCAGATCCAAAAATACAAAACAAAGACAAGAACAAAATTTTTATCCAATGAAGAAGGTTAAATGGTTAATGAATCCACATATATCCCACACCACCATTAAAGGCACAATGACTAGGCAAATTTTAAGTATATACTTTTCAACCCTTTAAATTAAAATTATCATTTTACATGTGAATGCTAAATCTGAAAGCCTATGTGTCATGAACTGGTGTAGGAAGTTAATATCTGTCTCCTTTGGCCTGGATATTTCCCATCAATACAGAAACATGCTCAAATATACTTCATCTTTAAAATAAAAAATGAAAAGTGCCCACTTCACTGCACACTCACCACTCTGATACCTCCTTTCCCTAATACCCTGAACTGCAAAGATTCTTGGACAGATGTTCTACTTTTCCTAGATTCATTTTATCCATCCCATTCCCTCTTCTAATCAGGCTTCTATTCCCATCACTTAATTGTCAGCAATGATCCCTGCATTCTGAGTAGATGGGTATTTCATTTTTAGCATAATAAGTACATTATTTAAGAGAAAATCATGATGATCTCTTGGCTCTGGGATAGCCTGGATGAGCTCTCAGATGACTTTAGATAATAGTTCTTATCTTCAATTCTCCCTCAACTTTTCCTGCAGCATCTTCTGGGCTCTCTGGCTCACCTGGATTGCATCTCTGAGCAGAAGTTGTCTGAGTGAAATTCCAAATTCCTCCCTGGGTGCTGGATGATGGCAATGAAGCTTAGTCCCCTTACAAGGCAGCCAGAAGGGGTCAGGAATCAGTCCCCCAGCAGGTCTTATGACCTCAAGAGAAAAAAACAAGTCCCATCCATCCCAAATTCACACAAGTTGCAGGACAGCCATTGAGGAGAATATTTAAAGCCTCCTATACCATCTTGTTAGTCAATTTCCTCTTGCTTTCTCCAAATATTGAACCATCATTTCTCTGTGGGATGCTGGTCTGGACAGAAAGAAAATTTGCTCCTGGTTCTCTGTTCCCAAAAAGACCATGTTATGAATCAGGTGAATTCTGTTTTTTAGCATTCCTCCTCTATGACTCTCCTACTTTCCATATATCTAAACTCCTAGGACCTTATCTCATCCCTCAAGTTAAAGTTTACTCCAAAGTTTGAGACTCAGAATCAGGCTTGACTAGGTCCCTTGAATATCAAAGTACTGACTCGGTATGAGGATACAGTCCTGGTTGTTTTCTCTTGAAAAGTTGAATTTCCTTTTTCAATAAAGTGGATATCAGGGTTCATTTGATATAAAACCATGGGACACTCCAATTCATGGCTTGAAAATGCTTTGCCGAAATAATTATTAATATGCTTATCACACAAATTAAGAGCCGTCATTTAATTCCTCATTTAAGAAATATGTGCAATCACATAAATTATAATTATATTTTTAGTGTTCCATGGGTTGTGTACCTGATAAGGATTGTCTTATTTAATTTTTAAGCAAGTGAATTCTATATTTGCAGAAATATGGCTCAAAAAATGTAAGTTATCTGCCCAAACTTTTAAATTGAGGAAAAGATGAAATTTTGATAGAAACTTTGTCAAGATGGCTCCAGTTCTTACCTCTGGAAGAAGGCATTCATATATGTGTGATTTGGAATCCCTAAGTTTATTTGGCAATGCAAGGGGATATTTATGATTGTCTCTATTGAAATCTGTTGTAGAGATCAGGATGCTGCTAAACCTCCTACAGTATAGAGGGCAGCCTCCACCACCAAGTATTATCTAGTCCAAAATTATAAAAGAGAAAGCCTGCTCTACACAAACACTTCCTTGACTGCATGTGCAGGAGAATCAGCTGGCTCTTGCTCAAATGAAGATTTTCTTTCTGGAGGTATCAGGTGACACAGAGGTTCTTTGTCACTTACAAATGTCCAGGTGATATTGATATTGTAGGTCCTGGTCAGTGACTGACCTGTTGATGGGTGTTGCTGTCATGCATCCTAGGTAGATATTTTGGGTCTTCTCCAGCAAGAATCCTCCTTCCCATCTGAAGTCAGATTCTAGGTTGTTAAATGTTGGACTCGAGATTTCAGATTCTACGTACTAGTTTACACAGCCACTTGGTTTCTTCCTTCTTTACTGGAAATGAACTCTTTAGAACTTTGCTTCCTTATCTAAGGACTGATGGAATGCAACCTCCATATGGAGTTGATATGAAAATTAAGGGAAGCAATAATTTTTAATCTGATTTTTTTGTATTTTTTTATTAGAGAAGTTGTTAGATTACAAATTAATCATGCATAGTGGGCAGAATTCCCATATATCACTCCTCCACCAAAACCTTGCATTATTGTGGAACATTTGTTACTGATTATGAAAGAACATCACCAATCTATTACCACTAACTATGGTCCATACCATACACTTGGTAAAATTTTTCCTATGCCCCCTATTATTAACACGAAGTATTAGTAGTGTATATTTGTTATAGTTCATGAGAGACCACTTTCACATTTGTATGGTTAATCACAGTCCATTGGGGTAGACTGCTTTTAAAGACCTGGAGTGAGCTGTCTGGCAGATGAAACAGAGTCTTGGGGATATTGTTTCACTGGACTCTAAGACCAGTATTCATGTGGGCAGAAAAAGTGATTGTCCTAGAAAAAGGCAAAGCTCTCAAGGAGCTGAGAGTTGAGAGATGGACAGTGAAGGCTTAGAAATTGTAAAGGGTAAGGAGAAAAAGGTAACACACAAATAGCATCAAATATAGAAAGATAGCACGGTTCATTTCCAAGGGTTGTTTGTGAGCCTAAAATCCTTGAATTTGCTGGTGTTGATGAACCCATTTGTGTGGACGTCCTTCTAAGTGTGTGATACATACATTGGGGTGGGATGAGCACAAGGGTGAGCATGTGAGAGCCAATATGTGAGTCAAATCAAAGCTTGTTTAACAAGGAAAAAGCTGAAAAAATGGATTTTGTAGAAGAAAAATGTTCTTTTAAGACCATATGAATGCTTAGACTTTCATTTCTAAATCATGAGAATCAATGAAGGAGTTTTATCAGAAGAATATCATTATTATATTCATGACAAGATACAGTGTTAATAAATTATTGAGTATGCGATTTTATGTATTGTTTGATAAAACAACAAAGGTAACTAACCCATCTTGCTCATATACTGTTTTAAACTATTAAGATTTAACTACCAGACTTCTGGGAAGATGGTGTCAAGTAGATAGGCAGAGCTCAACTTCTTTCACAAAAACAGCAGAGAAAGAGCAAAAACCTACTCAAGTAAGCTGCTTTGGGGTTCTATAGAGCAAGAAAATGCTGTGCATCATCCAGGAGGGAGTGAAACAGGTAAAGAAGCCCAAGGAAATCTGTAAGTTACTTGCCCCTGTGGCTGTAAACCACACAAATATCCCAGACTCAAGACAAATAGCCTTGGTAAAACTGCTGGTTCACTGCAGCCAACTGAGTGGGAAGGAGCATTCCCTGGGAGGAACAGTGGTCTGGCAGGGGGTGGAGAGTGGGTGCTTTTCAGTGGGTTTGGCCAGCACAACCCACTCTGTATCTCAAAGAAGACCCCAACAAGCACTGAGACAGCTTCAAGGATAAGGGAGGGACGTCTGATCAGGCAAGCTGTCACACACAGCTGCCCAGCATGAGATAGGTACTAAGTCAGTATGGGGGTGGAGACAGGCACCTGAACAGCCAGGCTCTGGCAAACTGTTAGAAGACCAGCAAGCCAAATGGAATGCGGTCAGGAAGATGCAGATAAGCTTTCAGAACCCTACTAACCTGTGGAGTTGGTTTAGCCTAGTGGAGGAAATCCTGACTTGCAAGATTGAGCTCCTTGGATTGATTCCTGGTACTCCCTAAGAGAAAGGTATCTGCTGGGTTATCAGGTACTCAGCTGGAATTTTATGACAGGGAATGTATAGACAGATTTTTTTGTTTGTTTGTTTTAGATATTCTTGGACATGTTGTTTTTTAGTTTTTTATTTGTTCCTTTTTTTTTCTTTTTCTTTATTTTATTTGATAACAATGTGTACGTCACCTGTAGAGAGTAGGCTGCAGGGAGATAGATTAGTGTGTACAAGCAGCCTGAGAAGCTCCTTAGGGGCCTAAGAGGGAAGGTTGTTTTTCCTCACTGTTAAATTTTTTAGTTGTTGTTGTTGTTTTTCTTGTTTGGTGTCTTACCTCTTTGTTTCTTTTATCTATTTTTTTACCTACTTTATTTGTTTTCTTTCCTTCATTATTCTATACTCTGTTGCTTTTTTTTATTCCATCTCTTCTTGTTTGGCATTATTTTTTTATTTTTCTTCTCTCTCTTTTTACCTTTTCTTCTCAACTCTCTGACCATTTAATTCTTTCCACTTTTTTTCTATTTTGTTTCTTGTCTCATTTCTTTCGATTCCAGCTGTTTATTCTTAATCCTGTGTATTTTTATGATTTTTATTTGTATTGCATATTTATTTTCCTAGCGAATGTATGGTTCCACTTCTACCTTTTTCATTATTATTACTATTATTCCCTTATCTCTTTCCTTTGATCTGGTCATAATATTTTTTCGAGGGAACACAGACAACTGCAAATATATAGAATAAGAGGAAAGAAGTGCCATAAAAGGAACTCTACCACACATCCAAAAAATAAAAAACAACAAAATAAAAACCTAGAGCAGAAAGAGAACCTAACCAACCTAATAAGCCGATAAAGAAAATTAAGTGCCTAGACACCAACAAAAAATTACAAGCCATATTAAGGAACAGGAAGACATAGACTAGTCTAATGAACAAAGTAAAAAACATGAGGAGATGCAGAATGTGAATCAAAATAACATGAATCAACTTACTGAAGTGAAGGAAGAGATAAAGGATATTAAGAAGACACTGGAGGAACCTAAGGAAGAAATTGTAAGCAAACATAAAAAGATAATGGATCTGATGGTGATAAATGCCACAACGTAAGAAATCAAAAATACACTGGAAGCAGATAATAGCAGATTTGAACAGGCAGAGAAAAGAATTACTGAGGTTGAAGATAGTACATGTGACATCAGGCAGATAGCAGAAGAGATAGATTTAAAAAAAAAAAATAGAGCACAAATCGCAGTACACCCCAAGCAGTATAAATACTAAAATGTCTAATCCAGGACATATACTTATTAAATTATCCAATACTCAAGACAAAAAAAGAATACTGAAAACAGCAAGAGAAAAGAAATCCACCACATAAAAAAGGGAAGCTCAAAAAAATTAGGTGCTGATTTCTCATCTGAAACTATGGAGGCATTAAGGCAGTGGCATGACATAGTTAAAGTGCTAAAAGAAAATCTCCAGGCCAAGAATTCTCTATCCAGCAAAGCTGGCATTCAAAAATGAGGGACAGCTTAAAATATTCACAGACAAACAGAAATTTAAAAAGTCTGTCAATAAAAACATGCCCTTCAAGAAATACTAAAGGGAGTTCTGCAGGTTGAAAGAAAGAAAAAAAAAAACAGGAGAAAGAGGTTTGGAGAGAGTGTAGATATTAAGATTATTGATAAGAATAACTAAAAAGATAAAAAGTGGGAAAAAACAACATATGACTTATATCAACCTAAAGAAAATATGGCTAATGTAAATAATGTCTTGACAGTAATAACATTGAATGTTAATAGATTAAACTCTCTAATCAAGAGACACAGATTGGCAGAATGGATAAGGGGCCATGACTCATCTATATGCTGTCTACAAGAAACTCGCCTTAGACCCAGGGACACAAGGAGCTTGCAAGTGAATGGTTGAAAAGTGATTATACAAGCAAACAATAAGCAGAAAAGTGTGGGAGTAGCTATTCTAGTAGTGGGCAAAATAGACTTTAACTGCAAAACTACGGTAAGAGACAAAGAAGTACAGTATATAGTAATGAAATGGGCAATTTATCAAGAATAAAGAGCAATCACTAATATTTATGCACCTAATAAATGTTCCTCAAACAAAAGAAATAAGACAAAAATTGGAAAAAATAAGTGGAGAAATAAATGTCTCTACAATTATAGTGAAGGACTTTAATACACCATTATCAGCATTACATAGACCTTCTCAACAGAAGATCAATAAAGAAACAGAGACCTTGAATAATATATTGGAGGATCTAGACCTCATAGACATATACAAAACATTACAACCAAATACATCGGGATATATATTCTTCTTGAGCATACATCAATCATTCTCTAGGATAGACCACATACTAGGTCACAGAATAACTCTCAAGAAATTCAGAATGATTGAAATTACACAAAGTAATAATTTCTCTGACCAAAATGGAGTGAAGCCGGAAATCAGTAAGGGGCAGAGAAGCAGATTAGGCACAAAGATATGGAAGTTACATAACACGAACTTAGACAATCATTGGGTCAAGGATGAAATTGTGAAAGATATCAGTAAATACATTAAAATCATTGAAAATGGCAACACACATATCAAAATATGAGGGATGCAGCAAAAACAGTGCAGAGAGGGAAATTTATACCCATAAATGCCTATATTAAAAAAACAGAAAGAGGTAAATTCATAGATCTAACTGCTCACTTGGAGGAATTAGAAAGACAACAACAAACTAATCCCAAAGCAAGGAGAAAGAAGGAAATAAAAATTAGCAGAACTAAAAGAAACAGAAAATTAGAAAACATTACAAAAAGTTAACAAAAGCAAAAGCTGGTTCTTTGAGGTTAATAAATTGAGAATCCCTTGGCTAGATTAAAAAAGAAAAAGAAAGAAATTGCAAATACATAAAATAAGAAATGAAGAAGGGGATATCACCACTGACCCCACTTATATAAAGAGTACCATAAGAGGATACCAACAAGATGGATAACTTAGATGAAATGGACAAATTTCTAGAAACACACCAGCAGCCCATGCTGAGCAAAAAAGAAATTCATGAACTCAACAGACCAATCACAAGTAATGAGATTGAATCAGTCATCAAAACCTTCCCAAATAATAAGAGCCCGTGACCAGATGTCTTCACAGGTGAATTCTACCAGTCATTCCAGAAAGACATAACACCAAACCTGCTTAAACTCTTCCAAAACTTAGAAGCCAACACCACCATAATACCAAAGCCACACAAGATGCCACAGCAAAGGAATGCCATAGACCAATCTCTCTAATGAACCTAGATGGTAAAATCTTCAACAAAATACATACAAATCATACTCAACAACACAGCCAATGATTTATACATCATGATCAACTACGTTTCATCCCTCGTATGCAAGGATGTTTCAACCTAAGAAAATCAGTGTAATACACCACATTAACAGATTGAAAGATGAAAAAAAAGCACATGTTCATCTCTATTGATGCAGAAAAAGCATTTGACAAAATACAGCATCCTTTTCTGATAAAAATACTTCAATAGATAGGAATAGAAGGAAACTCCCTCAACATGATAAAGGGTATATATGAAAAACCCACAGCTAGCTTCATAAGAGGGGGAGAGTGTGGGGCATATGGGAATCACTTTTATTTTCTATATAACATATATTTAATCTAAAGGTTCTTTAAAATTAAAAAAAATTATAAAATAATCAGTATCATTTGTGTACAACAATAATAAGCAATCTAAGGAGGAAATCAAGAAAAAATTCCCTTTACAATAACAAAGAATCAAATCAAATACCTAGGAATAATCTTAACTAAAGATGTAAAGGAATTATATTCAGAAAACTACACAACACTGTGGAAGGAAATCAGAGAAGACCTAAGTAAATGGAAGAATATTCTTGTTCAGGGATCGGAAGACTAAACATCATTAAGATGTCTATCCTACACAATCATATTTACAGATTTAATAAAATTGGAATGAAAATTGCAACAGCATTTCTTACTGAATTGCAAAAGCTAAATATGATATTCATTTGGAAGGGCGAGGTGCCACAAATAGCCAAAGAAATATTGAAAAAGAAAAATGACATTGGAGGAGTCACACTACCTGACTTTTAAATATAAACAAAACTACAATCTTCAAATATGCATGGTATTGGCACAAAGATAGAAATACTGATCAATGGAACAGAACTGAGAGTTCAGATAAAGATCCCTGCATATACATTCAACTGATATTCCACAGGCCATTAAGTCCATTCAACTGGGAAAGAGTAGCCTCTGCAACAAATGATGCTTGGAAAACTGGCTGTCCATATCCAAAAGAATGAGAGATGATCACGATCTCATTCCCTATACAAAAATTAACTGAAGATGGATAAAAGATCTAAATATAAGAGCAAAAACCATAAAGCTCCTGGAAGATAATGTATTGAAATATTGATGAGATCTTGTAGTAGGAAATGATTTCATAAACTTTACACCCAAAACACGAGCAACAAAAGAAAAAAAAGATAAATGGGACCTCCTCAAAATTAAAAACTTTTGCACCTCAAAGTAGTTTGTCAAGAAAGATAAAAAGCAGCCTACAACTTGTAAGAAAATATTTGGTAACAATCTAACAGATAGGGGCAAAATAGCATATATAAAGAAAACCTATATCTTGAAAATGAAAGGCCAAATAACACATTTTAAAAATGGGCAGTTGATTTGAATAGACACTTCTCTAAAGAAGAAAAAGAAGTGACTAAAAAGCACATGAAAAGATGCTCAACATCATTAGCTATTAGAGAAATGCAAATTAAAGCTGCAATGAAGTACCATTTTACACCCATTAGACTGGCAGCTTTTTAAAAAAAAACACACAGAGGACTACAAGTATTGGAGAAGATATGGAGGAACGGGAACACTTATCAATCACTGGTGGTAATGCAAAATTGCACCGCCATTGTGGAAGACAGTATGGCAGTTCTTCAGGACGCTAACTATAGAACGGCCATTTTATCTAGCAATCCCTCTGCTGGGTATATACCCAGAAGAATTGAAAGCAGGGACTAAAGCAGATATATGCACACCATTGTTCATAGCAGCATTATTCACTATTCCAAAGATTGGAAGCAAACCATATGTCCATCAACAGATGAATGCATAAACACTGTAGCATACACATACAATGGAATATTACTCAACTGTAAGAAGAAATGCAGTATAAACAAACAGGATAACATGGGTGAATCCTGAAGACCTTATATTGAGTAAAGTATGCCAGACACTGAACGGAAAATATTACATGACCTAACTAATATGAATAAGCAAATTGAGCAGACTCATAGAGCTAGAGTCTGGAAGATAGGTTTACAGGAGACAGAAAGTGGGTAGAGGGTTGTGAGCTGATGCTTATATGGGCAAAATCTACAGGAAGTTGGAAGGGTGTAGTTGTGCAGTAAATGACCATGGTAGTGGTGCAGTGATGTGATTAGATTCAGTGGTGATGGTCTTTAAGGGGTAGTATGGATGGGGTTTTGGTCAAACTATCCATGAATCTGGGGGGAGAGTTGCAGGAAGGGTCAGATAAACTCTGGGGATTTGCAGGTCTGTGGTTAAAACTACAATGTTGAGAATGTTCTTTTGGCAAATGTGGCAGGGGAGGGTTACTGGCATAGGATGTTGAATGTGTGTGTAGGGTATGTAGGACAGGACACACCTGGAGAGGCTTCTATGGCACATGTAAGTGTTTGTCTTGGAATAGTGTGTTGTATCAGTCAGTGTAAACCCACACAATAAATGCAAAAATATCAAAATCCCATCTGGGGGAGTCCTATGTTCACAATTAGAGCAACAAGAATCCCTCAAGAACATATACAGTACCAAATAAAAGAAAACAGACCAATATGCCAGACCCACAATATTATTGCAAGTAACTATGAATCTTATTCCTCAAAATTGTAACTTAGTGGTTACCAGCGGATTCGATGAGAGGGAGAGGGAAGAATAGAATAGGTAGTACAGAAGGCATTTTTATGGCATTAGAATTGTTCAGCATGATCTTGCAATGGCAGATGCAAGCCACTTCAAATTTTGTCAAAACTTATAAAAGTATATGATCCAAAATGTAAACCATAATGTAAAACACTGGCCACAGTTAGTAACAATGCTTCAACATGTACACCAATGGTAGCAAATATAATATCAGCTTGTAAAATGTTATTAAAAGGAGAGAGGGGAAAAGGGAGAGGGCATTGGGTTTGTGAAAATCCCCTATATTCTCTATGTTACTTTTCTGTATCCTAAAACTTCTTTGAAGGCAATTGAAAAAAAATAAGACACTTGGGGATTATATGGAAGAAAATGTCATTGTACATACAACACAATAGATCCCACAGTGACCTAAGACACAATGTCTTTTTTTAAAGACTTTATTATTTCAAATTTTTAATTTTGGTATTTCATTGGTTAATTTTAATATTGTTATTTTTCTTATTAATTTTATTTGGTTATTTTGCTGACTTAATTTTTGGAGAGATTTTGGATCCCAGAAGGGTCACAACAGTGGCAAGGGAGGATCACTGATGCAGGGTTTCAGTGATGGGGGATGCATGTGAAGAAGTTCACCTGGAGCGTGACTCTAAGGCAAATGAATATGTTCAAATTTTCATGGGGCATTGACTCAGTGGGTAGATATCCACACAATAACCAAAAGAATATTGAATTCCCATCATGAGGAGTTCTGCTTCTTTCTCTAATAGGACAGCAAGTATTCCCCAAGTGCAATGGCAGTGCCTAATAAAAGAAGATAAACCATTACACCAGGACCTTGATATTGATGATTGTATTTATGAACTTTTTCTTGTGATGTTGAAATTTAGCCTAGTATGATATATTGCCTGAGTTATCTCCTGAAATTCTCCTTGTTCCTTAAATATGGCCTCTCTCTAAGCCAAACGCATCATATAAATGCAATGCTTACTCCTAGGTGTGGTACATATCTCCCTGGGATGAGCCTTCCTGACATCAGGAAATTATTACCAAGTGCCAACTAGCAATATATCTGGAGAAATGACCTTTACTAAAAGGGGTAACTGGTAAATAGAAATGAGTTTTCATGGCTAAGAGTATTCAAAGTGATGTTTGAGTTTGTTCCAGAGGTTATGCTCATGCAAGTATCAAAAGGATCTCATTGACTGTCACAGTAAATAGTGCCTCAAATAGCAGGGATCCTAAGGGTTCTAGAGACATCCAGAAAGTATAAGCAGGGCAGACAGCTCAGGAATTTGGCAACCTGTCATTGGGCCTTCCTTGTAATTTATGCTCCCCATTATAACAGAGTTAGACACATTTATAGGTTCTCTACACATGGTTATTCTGCCCATTTTATTTGAACCTATAATTAGCACTATACTTATAAATATATGTCCAAGAGACTTAAATTTTTATTACATGTATCTGCCAGTTTAGCTCTGAATTTCAGCAGACTTACAATACTTACTCTCCAGTTCATTGGTCTCACCCAGGACAACTAACAGGAAATGATGATGGACAACACTTATCTCAAGGAACATAGAGTGTTTGCAACTGTAAACAAGGTAGCTCCTTCCAGTTTCCCCATGTAAACAATGAGCAAAATCAATGAGCAAACCAATGAGGGAGACATCTTGGGGGAGAATAAATTAATTAGTTAAAAAATTATTCCATATATTCAGAGCAAGAATCAGATGAAGAGCTGAAAATTCTGATTAATCACTATCTATTCTAAAAGTTAATAAAAGTTGAACCAAGTATCAAAGAGGAACTATACCATAAAGCCAATCAACAAGAAAGCCCTAAAAAAGAGAGAGAACCTGAACTCCGAAATAGAAACATCAAGGAAATAAGATGTAGAGATATCAGCAGAAAACTATAAAACATACTAAGAAACAGGAAGATATGGACCAGTCAAAGGAAAATAATAAACAGCCAGACAAGATACAGGATTAGAAACAATGAATCAAAGAGGTTCAAACAAATCTCCTTAACCAATTCATTGAGATAGCTACAATGATTAAGGAATTACAAAGATAATGTAGAGCCTATTGAGGATTGGGAACACTCATCCACTGCTGGTGGGACTATATAATGGGAAAGACATTGTGGAGGCCGGTTTGGTGATTCCTCACGAAGCCAGCTATATAAATGCCATATGATCCAGCAATCCTACTACTAGATATATATGCAGAATAACTGAAAGCAGAGATACAGACAGATACATGAACACTAATGTTCATAGCAGCATTATTGACTTTTGGCAAAAGTTGAAGCAATAAAGTGTCCATAAATGCATAAATGGATAGTCAAAATGTGATATATGCATACAATGGAACATTACTCAGCTGTAAGGAGCAATGAAGTATTGACACATATCACAATATAATGAATCTCAAAGACCTTATGTTCAATGAAGTAAGCCAGTTACTAAAGAACAAATATTGCATAACCTCACTAATATGACCTAAGCATATTGAGAATACATACAATGATAAAGTCGGAATATAGATTACCAAGTGACAGAAAGGGAGTAGAATGTGTTGAGTTGATGCTCAGTCTGGGTAGAACCTACGATAATGTGGAAAGTGGAGGTTTGGCAGTGGATGGGGATAGGGTAGTGCAGGAATGTGAGTAGGGTTGACAGCACTGGAGTGTGAGGTTGAACAGTATTTGGGGAGTGGGTTGGGATATCCAAGGAACTGAGGGGAGGGCTGGAGAAAGGAACAAGTGTACTCTGGGTATGTGTAGGCATGTGGTTGAAATTAAAATTGTGAGAGTACTCTTTTGGCAAATATGGCAGGGGAAGTTCACTGGTGCATGGTGTCAGTGGTGAGGGGGTGTGTGGGGAAGGGTGAACCTGGGACATGCTTCTATGGAATATAAGTGTTTTTATGTTGTCATAGGGTGCTATCTCACTAGGTGGATAGCCATACAATAAATAGAAAAATATTAAACTCCCATCTTGGTGAGTCCTGCTATGTTTTCAAATAGAGGGGCAAGAATGTCTCAAGTACACACACAGTGCCTAATAAAAGAAAACAGACAAATATGTCAAGGCCTCAATATTTATGTTTGTAACGGTGAACCTTATTCTTGCAAAATTGAAACTTACCCCAATAAATACTATTGCCTAAGAATTACCTCCTGAAAATCACTTTATTCCTCATATGTGGCCTCTCTCCATGTGAAACTCAGCAAATAAATGCACTACATTCTCCCTGGTGAGGTGATTGACTCCTGGGTATGAGTATCCCTGGCACTGAATGATTAATATCAAGCACAAACCAATTATGCATTTAGGAAATTATCTTGTCCAAAAGGGGGATCATTAAACAAAAGAGTTTTTATGGCTAAGAGATTTCAAAATGAGTGGGGAGGTCATTCCAGATGTTATATTTATCCATCTCTCAGGCAGAACTCACTTACTGCCACTATAATTCAAGCCTCAAATAAGGGTGCTCCTGGGGCTCTAGAGTCATTCTGACACTATAATAAAGGTGCACAAACCCTTGAAATCAGCACCGCATTTGTGGGCCTTACCTTAGAATATATGACTATATATTTAGGCAATGTAACAGATGTTGATTCATTTATAATTTTCCTACACATGGCTTTTCTGCCCCCTTTATAATTAGTGCTTATAATTAGCACTAAACCCTTTAAACAACCTGGAGAGCTCTGCTACATTCCCCAAGGGAGGAGCAACAGTCCCGTGAGTGCAGAGGCAATGTCTGGCAAAAGAGGATGGCCCATTGATGGGTTCTTGTTATTGAGGACTAACCTTATGAGTATTTGCTCTTCTAATTGAAACTTAGCCTACTGTTATGGGGTGCCTAAGGTTTATCACCTGAGAGCCTCCTTGTTACTCAAATGTGGCCTCTCTCTAAGCCAAACTCAGCATTTGAATGCATTACCTTCCCCTCAATGTGGGACATGACTCCCGGGGATGAGCCTCCCTGGCAAAGAGGGATTAATACCAAGTGCCAACAGGCAACATGATGGGAAAAAGACCTTGAATAAAAGGGGGAAAAGGTAAAGAGAAATGAGTTCACGTGGCTAAGAGACTTCAAAGAGAGTCAGGAGGTCATCCCAGAGGTAATACTTATGCATACCTCAGTAGGATCTCAGAGAACACCAAAGTGGATATCACCCCACACTGAGGGAACCCTGAGGGCTCTGGTGACACCCAGGTCCCATACAAGTGGGGATAGCCCCAGAGATTGATGCCTAATTAGTGGGCTCTTCATTGGCATCTGTGTTCCTGAGAGTGACAGAGTTGGACTCAAATAAGACATCCCTGCACATGGTCCATCAGTCCCTTCTACTCAAACCTATATGTGATGCAGGAGTTTTTAGGTGTACTTCCAGAGACTGTATCCTCTGGCCCACCTATGTGCCAGCTGTGCCTGGAATCTCGGTGGAGCTGCAACTCCTACCCTACAGCTCAATGGATTCATCCAAGTAACCTGGCGAGGAGACAATGATGGGCAACGGCCATCCAAGTGATTGGAGAGGGCCTGCAGCTGAAGGCAAGATAATCCCATCCACTATATCCATGGGATATAAGCCCTCTCTTACTTGGAGGTGGAGTGGACATCACCTTCCAAGTCCCCTCAAGATTGGGAGAGGAGCTGTGGACTAGAGTGGACTTGGTGGTGTTCTGTTGTAGACATATTGTGATTCAAGCAATGGAAGAAATTGTAGCAGTGAGGTGGAGCCGGTGGCCACTGGACATTTTTGGGGCAGGGAGAGGAGGGGCAGTTGAAATACTGGGGCTTTTTTGGGATTTTTGGGGTTGTCCTGAGTGGCGAAGCAGTGACGGATGTAGGCCATTTTCCATCAGAATATACCATGCTCAACTGGGTGGGAGAGAGTGTGGTCTGTGATGTGAACTGTGGTCTATGCTTGGTGGCAAGGCCCCGGGATATATATATCCATTGCGGGTGTTGTACCACATGGATGAGGAATGGTGGTGTGGGATGTTGTTGGAGATGTGGGCGGTGGGGAATATTAGAATCCCTGTAATTTCTGAGTAATATTTAGGTAATCTAAGCACCTTTAAAAAAAAAA
>JAQZBX010067303.1:0-15960 GCA_029593785.1 Cabassous unicinctus
TTTTTTTTTTTTTTTTTTAAAGAGTTATAACTATCAATATCTTTCATATTGAAAATTGAAAGAGAAAATTGTAAAATGCTTACTTATTGATTCATTTGAAGAGAGCAACAGTGAACACATTGCATGTTAATAACATCTTAGTAATATTATGAAATTAATTCTGACCCCACAGATCCCCTGAGATGGTCCTAAAGTAAATTATCAGTTTGTTACAAAATATGAGAAATGAAAGACAAAATTTAGAAATGAATTTGTTTACCTCAGTTTATAATCCCTGAGTTTGAAAAGTTATGAAATGTGTTAAAATGTTTGTCAAATGTACTTAATTTTGGTGGACATGTTTTCTGGTTTACTGTTTATTACCTTCAACTATAATATAAAGGGTTATTCTTTTTTTTCCCCCAATATAAACTACCTAGATAACAAAAATTCTGTGTCTTCTCAGAATAACTTTCTATGGCTTATATTGACTTTATAATATCCTTGATTACTTAAGAAAACAAAAATTTCTTACTTAGGAAAAAACTAAGGCTCTAATCATGTTGCCTCCTATATATATATTTTTAAATGTTTTATTGTCACTTTGAAATGAGTAGCTTAGTTTGAAATGAGTTGCTCAGACACCCATGATCTGTTTCCCATATTAAGTGTTCAAATCTCCTGGCAACTTAATTTTTGCCTTCCTAAAATAAAATTCTAAGTGTAAAATAAAATAACCAAACAAAATTTTCAGGATGTCTTTACATCTAAAACTATCATTGCGATTTCCTGGACACTATCTTGACAATCACAAATATTTGTTCTTTTACCTTGTTATCCTGGAGGTGCTAGAAATAATTAGGTTATTTAATATACTATTGATAAGTTGCATGGGAAGAGTTGTCAAATCAGAAGAGATGTTTAGCTTTCCCTAAGTCACAATTGTATATTCTATGGAAAGTTGCCTGAGATTTGTTATCCATATAAGATTCCATTTATCAGTCCT
This sequence comes from Cabassous unicinctus, assembly GCA_029593785.1. Lineage (NCBI taxonomy): Eukaryota > Metazoa > Chordata > Mammalia > Cingulata > Chlamyphoridae > Cabassous > Cabassous unicinctus. Next base: position 986 of record JAQZBX010067303.1, read on the forward strand.
GGTACCACTTTGCCTGATATTAAACAACAGCATTGTTATCAGTCATAATTTCAGGCATTGGAAAGCGATACCACTTGCCTACTTTTTTTGTTAATATACAGATGTTAGCATCTATTCCAGATATACTAGATCTTTTACTTGATATTCTTGATATGTTCTTGGTATATTCATGGCATCTTAGGCCAGTATTATTACATGTTATAGCTGAAGCTTTTTCTGTGTAAGGATTATGATTCTCCAGTTTTAATAAAAATTCTTAAAAGTTTCTTTTGTTCTTTTCTATGTTTTGGGTGGATCAAACACAGGCAGTAGCATAAAGTACTCTGCTCTAACTCTTCAAGGATGACTTCCAGGTTAAAGATGGTTAAGGAAGAATTGAACTGGCTCAAATGAAAGATCATCAGTGCATTATATTTCCTGTTTGAGCATCAGCCCCTCACAGGAATCATCCCAGGTGCTGTCAAAACTTGGGTCCCCACTTCTGCCTCCTCTGGCACCCTGACTGCTGCTTGTTGAAAATGACTCAGCCAGGGAAGCGGGTGTGGCTCAGTGGATAGAGCCCCCGTTTACCATATGGGAGGCTCGGGTTCGCGTCCCGAGGCCTCCTTGTGAGGGCACGCCGGCCTGAGCGGTGCGGTGGGCTGATGCAGCAACCTCACGGCAGGAAGCGGGTGTGGCGCAATGGATAGAGCACCCGTTTACCATATGAGAGGCCCCGGGTTCGCTTCCCGGCCCCTCCTTGTGGGGGCAGGCCGGCTCGCGCGGCGCCGTGGGCTGATGCGGCAAGACCTCACAGCAAGGGGGAGATAAGCAGACACAGAGAAGACACACAGCGAATGGACACAGCAGCACAAGCAACAAGGGGGGGATAAATAAATAAAATAAATAAACCTTAAAAAAAAAAAAAATGACTGAGCCAGACATGCCTACAAATGAAGTCTTTTTTTTCCCCTAAAGATTTATTTTATTTATTTATTTATACCCCCCTTGCTGCTTGTGCTTGCTGTGTCTATTTGCTGTGCATTTTTCTGTGTCTGTTTGTCTCCCTTTGTTGCGTCATCTTGCTGCACCAGCTCACTGCGCCACGCGAACCCAGGGCCTCCCGTATGGTAAATGGGAGCCCATGCACTTGAGCCACATCTGCTTCCCCCAAATGAAGTCTTGATCCCAGTTTGTGACTGTGCTTCAAAGCCATGCTGAGCAGCTCTGCTGTCACTCCTGTCTGTGACCTCACATGCATCTTTTTTCAGCAATAGTATTGCCAGACATAGTCTCTGCCACCCAGAGTAAATGATGCCGTACACTCAGTGAAGTGGTCCATCTCTGCTCAGTGGTCAGTCTTTGCAGACCTGTTAATTCTATTGCTACAACTGGGCCAGAGGAAGAGGTAGGCACTCTGTGTAACCTGCAGCGTAGTGTTGAAAGCATGGACTTTGGAGTGTTTGAATATTGACTCTGCCACTTATTAACTTGTTTCAGTATCTGCAAAAGTGGTATATTTTGTTTTGAGGGTTAAACGAGATATGTGTAAAGCAGTGTTGTGCCTGGCATTTAGTAAGGACCCAGTTAACGGTGGCTTGTATATAGGTAGTCATCTACATTAACCTTTCTAAGCAGGAGGCAAAGCCCAGGATTTGTTCATACAACATTTCTGAAGAAATTCCCATAGAGAAACTTCATGGTCTTAATTCCACATTCGGGATTATTTTGAGACAACAGTAGTTTAAAGTAGAGATGATCAATTAACCAGGTGTTTACTATTTACTGTGTGTTTTCTACGACATGGTACTGTATTCTAGAAGAGTAAGTCTTATATTTTAGGTAGCGCTCTAAAATCCAGGCTTCTACCTGCAGATTCCTTTTTGCCCCACCTTTGACCCTGAAACTCCCTCTCCAGCTGCTTTCATGAGGCCCTGGGGGCTGCAGGGCCTTGCCTTGACATTGATCCTAAACTTACTTCTGCTTTCACAATGCTTTTACATGTCTGTGCTGTCTCTTGGCTGCCAAGAGAGTCTGGAAGAGACTGTTCTCAAGCAGGACACATATCTGATCCATAATCATTGTAAATGTTATTTTTTATGTTTATTGTTATTTTTGAAAACATTCCCATGACTTAGAGATTGACCTTGAATCAGGGAACTATATGATTCAGATAAAAATGGAACAAGAGAATGTTGGAGCTGGAAAGGGATTGTTCATTTCAGGGTTGTAAGCTGGCTCCTCACAGGTTAAAGTCAACAGACTTGCTTTTTTTTTTTTTTAATCCTCCCCACCCCCCCATTGTTTTGTGCCCGCTGTCTGTTCTCTGTATTCTTCTGTGACTGCTTGTCTTCTCTTTAGGTGGCACTGGGAACCAATCCTGGGACTTTCCGGAGTGGAAAGACGTGCTCAATGTCTTGCGCCACCTCAGCTCCCTGCTCTGCTGTGTCTCTTATTGTCTCTCCTCTGTGTCTGTTTGTTGTGTCATCTTGCTGTGCCAGCTCTCTGTGTGGGCCAGCACTCCTCTTGGGCCAGCTCACCACGCAGGCCAGCTCACCTTCACCAGGAGGCCCCAGAAATCAAACTTTGGACCTCTTCTATGGTAGACGGAAGCCCAATCGCTTGAGCCACATCCGCTTCCCAATAGACTTGCTTTTTTCGGTGGCTCACACATAGTTGAAAAATTAATTTGAAGACTAACTTCCTGGTCCCAATTGCCTTATACCAGACCACTTCGCTTGTTCACATCTAACTCGATTCTGTAAGCATTGCTCTAAGGCTGTCATTTTATGGATGACAAACTGAGGTTTGAGAGAGAGACTTGTGCCCAAGATCACAGAGATTTAAAATGACAAAGAAAATGAGGGAGAGGCCTTGTGCTCTTGCATTTCACAGGAAAAAGACTTTTGTAACAGTCTTGCAAAACCAGGGGGGCTCCTAGAGGAAGCACCGGAGCCCTCGTGTATTTGTAGACCTCAGGTGGGAGAGGAAGGAGTTCCAGATATTCTCAACGGAGGTCATGATGTGTTTGAAGGGAAGGGCAGCCTTTAATCCCACTGGTCTCTTACTTTACTGGGGCCCTTTGAGGTGCTAGAGATAATATCTGGTTAAGTGCCTTGGTGTTTTGCCTAAGAAGGTAGCTGCACTTAAAATAGAGTGGGTTAGAGGAGCCCAGAGATGTAATGGAAAGTAAGTAATTCTGGTCAGGGGTAAGGTTGAGAGAGAAGGCTGAGGTACAGAACATGAACATGATGGTTTTTTGTAAAAAAGTAGGTTTAGACTTAAAGATTTTTCCTCTCATTGACTGAAGTTCAGGCTTTGAGGGACTAACTCAGCTCCAGAGTTCTCTAGAAGTATAGAAGTTGCTGAAGATACTGTCTGGTTGAATCTGCTCTTCCCTTTTCCACAGCTTTTTTTTTAAAGATTTATTTTTTAGTTTTATTTATTTCTCCCCACCCCCTCATTGTTTGCACTTGTTGTGTCTGTTCATCTTTCTTGTTTCTTTAGGAGGCACTGGGATCTGAACCCGGGACCTCCGATGTGAGAGGGGGGTACCTAATCATTTGAGCTGGCTCTGTTCCCTGCTTTGTTTTTTCTCTCATTATGTTTCTCTTCTTGTGTCTCTTGTGTCATCTTGTTGTGTCAGCTCACCACATCTGCCCGTCATCGTCTTCTTTAGGAGGCATGGGGAATCGAACCTGGGACCTCCCAAGTGGTAGGTGGGGGCCCAATTGCTTGAGCCAAATCCGCTTCCCTCCATAGCTTTTGTTTGTTTGTTTGTTTGTTTTTGGTTTTTGTTTTTGGACTAAAGGTAGCAGTAATTTATTTCTTTCTCATGAGAAAGGGCACATGTCCAAGCCAATGGAAGCAGGCAAGTGCCCCCTCCATAGCTTTTTAAGTCAGCTTTATTCAGGTGTAATTTACATACTATTAAACTGACCCTTTTTAAATGTACAGTGTGTTATGGTGGCAAATGTAGACAGTTGTGTAACTACAACAATGATATGATATGGAACATTTTCACCCCTTTCCCCCCAAATTCCCTCATGTTCCTTTGCAGTCAATCCTTTCTTGTCACCCATAGCTGCTGACAAGCCCTGTTCTGCTTTCTGTCACTGTAGTTTTGTCTTTTCTAGAAGTTCAAATAAATGGAGTCTTATAGTATGTAGTCTTCTGTGTTTGGTTTCTTTCACTTAGCATAATGATTTTGGGATTTATCCATATTATGTGTGTCAGTAATTTGTTTTTCTACTGAGCACTATTCCTTTATATGGATAAGCCACATTTACCTATCTATTCCCTAGTAGATTGATATTGGGGTTTTTTCCAGTTTTGTGCTGTTATGAACAAAGATGCTATGGAGAGATTGAGAGGTGAAGAATTTTCCTATTTGTCTGTTTTTTTGTTTATTATTATTGTTATTATGGAAATAATGAAAATGCTGTAATAATGAATGAAGTGATGACTACAGAACTATGTGATTATACCAAATACCATTGATTGTACACTTTGGATGAGTTATGAATACTATGCTTTATTAACATGTATCAAGAAAATTGATTTGTTAAAACAAAAACAAAAACTGCTATGAACGATTGCAGACAGGTCTTTTTGTGGACATGTTTTCCTTACTCTTAAGTAAATAGCCAAGAGGACATTTCTGGGTCATATGTATATTTAACATGATAAGAAATTGCCAAACTGTTACCAAAGTGGTTGTACCATTTTGCATTTCCCCCTCCCTGCAGCAACATATGAGAGTTCTGATAGCTGGACATCCTTACAAGCCACTTGGTATTATGTCTTCTTAATTTTAGCCATTCTAGTGCACTTGTAGTGTTAGAACCTTTGGTTCTAAGTTGCATTGCCCTAATAACTAGTGTCATTGAGTATGTGTTTGTGTGCTTGTTGGTCATTTGTATAAATCTTCTTTGGTGAAGGGCCTGTTCATATCTTTTGCCCATTTTAAAAAATTGGGTGTTTATCTTATTGAATTGCATGTCCTTTATCAGATACATGTTTTGCAAATATTTTCTCCCATTCTGTTGCATGCCTTTTAATTTGGTAACAGTATATTTTAAGAGCAAGAAGTTTTTGATTTTGAAGTCCTCTTTATCAGTTTTGGTTTTCTTTTACGGTTTGTGCTTTTTGTGTTATACAAAATCTAATCCAATGTCACAAAGACCTTCTCCTATATGTAACCTTAAAAGAAATGGTTTCTGGGAAGTGGGTGTGGTTAAGCAGTTGGGCGCCCGTGTATCACATGGGAGGTCCCGGGTTTGTTTCCCAGGACCTCCTAAAGAAGATGGGCTTGCGTGGCAAGCTGCTGCAACAAGATGATAACATCATGCGGAGACACAATGAGGAAACATAATGAAAGATACAATAATCAGGGGGCAGGGGTGGCTCAAGTGATTGGACACCTCCTTTCCACATGGGAAGTCCTGGGTTTGGTTCCGGTGCCTCCTAAAAAAAGAAGACGAACAGACACAGAGAGCTGACAGCTAGCACAAAACAAGGGGTGGGGGGAGGGGGGAGAAATAAATAAATAAAATAAATCTTAAAAAAAAAAAAAAAAAGAAATGGTTTCTGACTTAATCTTCGTGCCCCGGGGTCACTCTTCTGCATTTATTCATTCAATGACTACACGGGCTTCACATATGAAAGTCCCATGGAAAATGCGGGTTGAATTATTGAATTAATGGTTGCTTGCTATGCACCTCCTTCACTCTCCTGGGTCTGTTATTGCCCCCTGTGAGCTCATGCACATGCCATGGACCCACAGGAGAATCAAGTATGCCCTGATTCTGATGAGAGTCAGGCCGACCCCCACACAGAGTTATCTGGAATCCAGGGTTTCCCCGATGCTGCTGTCCTCTCGTGCTCCAGCAGAGGATGTTAGATTATAGTTTGTGTCACACTAGTTCAGAAGCTGATTATGACAGTTCAAGGGACTTTCATATAGGACAGCTAACATTTAAAAAAATATATATTTTTATAAGATACTTAGATTACATAAAATGTTACATAAAAAAATGTAAGGGATTCCCATATGCCCCACTCCCCACACCTCCTACTTTTCCCCACATTAACAACTTCTTTCATTAGTGTGTTACATTCATTGCAATTGATGAACACATTTTGGAGCATTGCCACTAAGCATGAATTATAGTTTACATTGTAGTTTATACTCTCTCCCACCCAATTCTATAGGTTATGGCAGGACATATAACGGCCTATAACTGTTGTTGCAATGTCATTCAGGACAATTCCAAGTCCCGAAAATGCCCCTATATTACACCTCTTTTTCCCTCTCCCTGCCTTCAGCACCTCCCGTGGCCACTGCCTCCTCATCAATGATATAATTTCTTCCATTGCTAGAATCCCAATAAGTCTATAGTAGAATATCAGTAAGTCCACTCTAGTCCATATTTTATTCCCCAATCCTGAGGATTCTGGGATGGTGATGCCCACTCCACCTCTAATTGAGAGGGGGTTTCAGATAGGACAGCTAACATTTAAGCACTTATTTTGTGCCAGGCCGGGTTCCAAATGCTTTACATATCTTAACCAATTTAATTCTCGAATCCCTGAGAAAAGAAAACCAGGACTCAGAGACTTTAGGCCTAATGCCACACAGCTGGCTTGAGGCAGTCAGCCAGCTCTAGGCCTGCTTCATTCCGAGCCCTTTGTTCTTCCCATGATAATAAACCACCACAGGTGTGGCTGAAGTCTTATCTAAGTGAGCATATTTTGGGAAACAATACCTTCCTGAATTTTCCCCTTTCTCACAATTAGGTGCTTCTCCTGCCCCAGTTTGGATACTGATTCTAAAGCCTTGCAGTGGGGTCTTAGGACAGCATTTCTCAAAGTGTGGTCCTTGGCCCCCTGGGTAGAGAACCACCCTGCCCCCCTCTCTCAGCCCACATGTGCCAGCAGGACCACAATGGGGGGTCTGTGTAGTTTGTGCACTACACAAGAGTACAAGGCCAAGGGGGCAAGTGGGGGGCTGAAACCAGCTTGCTTTGCTCCAGAGAGTCCATGGGGTTATGTCTTCCCAGAGGGGCATTCTCTTTAAAATTCCCACAAAGGCTCTATATCAGGGGTTCTGAACCTTTTTTGTTCCACGGACCCCTTTGCCAGTCAGGTGAAAACCACAGATCCCTTACTAAGTCCACACTATACTGTGTATTATTTAATAAATTATCACACCCACACCAACACATCCCCACAAGAATAATGTTTCTTTTTAATTTAAATTCAAGCTCACAGACCCATGGTTAAGAACCCTTGCTCTATATGGACTAGCTGACTAAGCCCCTGGCTAAACCTTTAGGGAGTTACATGTGATGTAATTTAGCTAAATTAATCATCACATTCCATCCTCCTGGCTACATTGATTGGTTGAGAAATGAACATACAACTCAGGTCAGGCCATTCTTGCCCAAGGAGGCTTAATTTGGAGGTTTTTGTTTGAACTTCTTACCTAGCGGAGATGAGGGCTGGAGCTGCTGCAGCCGTCTTGCAACTAAGATGGGGCCTGATAATGAAGCTAATTCTCAGGATTAAAGGTCAACATAGAGAGAGAAAACTCCATTCTAGTGACTTTGTTGTGCCCTGGGTCAAGCCATGTCTGAAGCCCAAATCTACTTATGGACAGTAGAGTAACATAAACAGATAAATTTTATTTTTTGCTTGAGACAGTTTGACTGTCAGTTGTGACCAAAAGCATATTGACTATTCCACTCACACACCCAACACATGCCTATTCCTATATCCCTTCCTGGCTTTATATTTTCACCACAGCACATATACCACCTTCTCATGCCATATTATTTGCTTATTTAGCTTACTGTTTGTCTATCTCCATTTCCCACCCCTTCTGAAATGTAGGCTCTAGGATGGCAAGGGAGTTTATATGTTTTGTTCACTGATGGGTTCCAAGTCCTTAAAATGAGTCTTGACACATAGTCTGTATTCAATAAAAATTTGTTGAGTGAGATATACCTACTTAGCATGCATAAATGAAAATCAGTATGGTTCTAGAGTTAACCAAGATCTATATCAGCCTTCTAAAAAGAAGAGCGGCTGCGTGCTCATGCTCCGGAATATCATAAAGCTCCCACTGTGAATGTGTACACACAGGTTTTGGGAATTTCAGCAATTTCAGGGGGTGCATTTTGTTATTGTTATATCACCAGCATTGTTTTAAGTTGGTTATACTTTTCAATTGAAGCTGTTTTTTTAAAGATTTATTTTATTTATTTATTCCGCCTCCCCCCCCCACCCCCCGTTGTTTGCACTTGCTTCCTGCTCTCTGTGTCTGCTCATCTTCTCTTTAGGAGGCACCGGGAACCAAACCTGGGACCTCCCATGTGGGAGAGAGGCGTCCAATCACCTGAGCCACCTCAGCTCCCTGGTTTGTTGTGTCTCATTGTCTTTCCTCTTTGTGTTTTGTTGCATCATCTTGTTGCATCAGCTTGCCATGCCTGCCCTGTGCGCCAGATCGCTGTCTTGCTCATCTTCTCTAGGAGGAACCAGGAACCGAACCCAGGACCTCCCGTGTGGTAGGTGGGAGCTCAATCGCTTGAGCCACATCTGCTTCCCTGAAGCTATTTTTAATATATATAAAATATTTTAAATATATCTATAGAATTACTGATTGATTTTACTTGTTTTGGTATATTGCTTTTTGGGGATTGAATCATGTCTCCCACAGAAGATTTGTTCAAGTCCTAACCCCTGGCCCTGTGGGTGTGAACATTTGTAAACAGGACCTCTGAAGACACTATTTCTAGCTAAGGTGTGGCCAAACTGAACGGAGTAGGCCTTAATCCAATATGGCTGAACTCCTCTTAAGCAAAGGAGATTGGACACAGAAGTAGAAACCAGAAGTCAGCAGAAATCAGAGGGACAGACACAAGGAGAGAGAGATCACTATGTGATAGAGGATTTCTCTGGGAGAAAGCAAGCCCTGCCAACACCATAATGGTGGACTTTTAGCCTCCCAAAGTGTGAGACAATTAATTCCTGTTGTTTAAGCCAAATCATTGTATGGTATTTGTTTTAGAAGCCCTGGTAAACTAAGACACTGCTGCTTGTTACCTTTCGGATTCTTATTTTGCGCATCTCTACTTCTTTGCAATCATGAGGTATTTTTCATCTGGGAAGTGTAATTGGATTAGGGAGGTAGGTTGGCCATGGGGCTTTATTCTCTTATATGTGCCTTGGTTAGAAACAATTGAGAGCCTCTGACATTTGGGATATTCTCATCCATGTTCCCTTTAAATCCCTTTAGTTATGAAAGCTTATATCACAGAATTGGGCACTTAATCCAATAGTACTCCACATGGTTCCTAACAGCCAGGGAAATGATAGAGTCTGATATATTCATTTGTCCCCCTGACAGTGACTTGCCCAAAACCCTCTTAGGAGCCAGTGGCTGCTCTTTGCTGATGCTAATTATAGACTTTGAAAGACTGACCTTCCATATGCCTGTCATCTTGTCTGAAATCTCACTATTAAGAAATTTATCCTTTCAGTTAACAAGCTTCCCCCTCTCTGCCCGCCCACTTGCTTTCTGTGTCCATTTGCTGGGTGATCTTCTGTGTCTGTTTCTTGCCTTCTCTTCTCATTTTTCTCCTCCAGTCTTCACCTGGATTCGATCCTAGGGACCTCTGATGTGGAAGAGAAGCACCCTGTCACTTGTGCCACCTCAGTTCTGGTTTCTGGTGCATCTCACCTTGACTCTCCCCTGCATCTCTCTTTTGTTGCATCATTATCTTGCTGTGTGGTTTGCCGTGTGGGCCCAGCTCGCCTGCTTGCCTTTTTATTTTACCAGAAGGTCCCAGGGATAGAACCCAGGTCCGTCCATTTGATAGACAGATGCCCAATCACTTGAGCCACATCTGCTCCCCTAACAAGCTTTTTAAAACCTTTTTTAATCCTTGGGAGAAGCAGTACATTATATTTGATGTTTTCTTCTTTGACAACCAAAAGATTAACAAGCATATAATGGGCATGGAAGCTGGGAGGAAGGAAGAAGGCAGGAAAGAGAGAGTAGAAGAGGGTGCAGCAGTTAGGGCCAATGTTTCTTCCTGTTTCATTTCCCCTCTCTTCGCCATGTCCTCCTTTCAGCCAGCACTCGACAGCTGGTCTTAACCTCCTAAAGTGACGAGGGTGCATTCTCAGGTTAGGATATAAGACTTTGTGTGTTTACTGGTTTGCAGTGCTGCAGGGATGAGGCAAGCGGCCATGCATACATCCAGGAGTGCACGACTGAGCCACGTGTCCTCTAGTGTGGCATTTTCCTCTAGGAAATGCAAACATGGCCATTCCAGTGACAGTTTCTGTAAGAGTTGATTCTGTATCATTTCTTCTTGTATTGCCAACCAGATTTCCTGACTTAGGTGGTCATAAATCTGTAAACAGGCAAGATTAACTTCCCCACTATTGGAACAATCACCTCATAAGGAACCTCAAATCTCATGAGACAATGAGAATTTGAGCAAGTCCATGCAGGTTGTTTGTGGCAGGGGAGAGAAGAACACCCATCCCTGGGTCAGCTCTACCATACCAGCCATGACTGTCACCCCCTTCATGAGCTGTGGTACTCACAATGAGATGACATCCCACCCACTCACCCATGCTCAGGGATTGGCTAGGCACATCACCTCCATTCTTCCTTTACGCAAACCAAGGCTGTGTCTTGGGAGGAGGCTATTTCGAGGAGGTAAGAGGCAGAGGCTAGGAGGAAGGAGACGAAGAAACTCTTGGGTGTGCTTAATGAGACTTATTTCATCTCCTACTCCCACCACCACTGAAATGAAATAGAGCGTTCTTCTATGCACACAGCTATCTATTAAACGATGGCCCTGGGACTTTACTGGTAAATGTCCCCATGACAAGAGGAGAAGTAAGCAGATGGCAGAGTGGGAGGATATGAGCAAAGGAAAGAGGGCAGAGTGGTGCAGATGCTGATGGCAGCAAGAAGCTCATCCTTGGATTTCTTCCTCTATCTCCAAATTTTCACTCTTTATGGCCAAAGACCTAGCTCTTTCATCAGTTAGGGTTGGGCATGCCAAATCTGCTAGAGAGAGCCCAGAGAGAGGGGAAGGAGGAAAGGGGTTGGGATGGAGCCACAGTTGTACCAATGCTGAGTTCTGTGCCTCAAGCCTAAAAACAGTCAGTGCAGTAGGGGCCTGGTCAGTCTTTTTTTTTTTTTTTAATTTTTTTTTTTCATTTTTTGAATGAAAAAATTACATAAATGTTACACAAAAAAATATAGGGATTCCCATATACCCCACTCCCCACACCTCTCACACCGTCCCACATAAACATCCTTCATTAGTGTGGCACATTCATTGCAATTCCTGGTCAGTCTTAGATACTGTGTTTATTCTCTGAGATAATGATCAGATTTAGCCAGAATAACAGAGGAAGGAAGGGAAAGGGGCTTGTGCAAGGGCCGGCAGGATCTTGACTTTTGCTCTACGGTCGATACTTGCACAGGAAGTGTTGGTGACTGTTGCATTGGTTGTTGTTCCAAGTTAAAAAATCTGTAAGAAAAGAAGCAAACATTTTGATCCATCCAGAGTTTTCTAGGTCTTTTGCTTGGAGTAATAGATAAGGGATTAACTTTGTTACAGAAAGAAAAATCATTTAAGCTTCACACAATTGCAGACGCTCTGCTCTGCTCTAGCACTGTTTTTGTGGGAAGGCAGGGCTTGAGGTGGGTCAACTGATCATGAAGGGTTATTTTGTGTCTGAAACAGGATGCAGTGGAGGTCTGGGGGTGATCTGCCCTAAAGCCCACAGCTGAGAACAAAGCTCCTTGATAAAGTTCAAAATATTGGAGGTTGCTGAGGTCAGCCACTTCAAAAGGCAGTTTGAAGGGTGGAAGTGTTTTTCAGGAGAGGTCAGACTATTTTCCTTCCAGTATCCAAGCTCCACAGTGTCACTTGTCACCTTGGGGTGTCTGCAGTAGTGTGACAAGTTCTTACCTGCATAGAGGTCTGCTTGGCCACGGACCTGCTGCTCTGGATATGGTGCCAGTGTGGGTGTTGAGTGGGTGGGATGGTGGGACTGGGGAGAAATGGCATGATGCAGAGACAGGCAAAGGGGCTAAGGAGAGCCCCCTCAAGTTCTTAGTTCTCAGGAGGTATGGAGGATATCCATGCTCAGAGCTGGGGCTAACGGACATTGTGGCTACAATCCTGCTGGGCGTTGTCATGGTAAGGTACAAAGAGAACGTGGCCTGGAGCCTATAGCAGTTTGATATTATTTATGAATTCCAAAAATAGATATTGGATTATGTTTGTGAACTGGTCTATTCCTCTGGGCATATTAGATTGGATTCAGAGGTTTCACTTTTACGTGACTAAATAATGATTAAGGCTTTGATTTGGCCATGTCAGTAGGATGTTGAGTCCCCACCTTCTTGGTGGGTGGGGACTCACAGAGAAAAAGACACGGCAGAGGAGAAAGTTAGAGTTTTAATGCTGGAGGCCCGGGAAGTAAATACACAGATAAGCAGATACATGAGGAAAGAGAGAAGGCTCCATTAGACATGGCAGAGGCCCCAGGAAGAGAGATGGGCAGTTCTCCTGATAGTTCACAGCTGGCCTTGCGGAGACAGCAGAGTAGTTGAACCCAGAGAGAAACGAGCCCCAGGAGAGAGAGGAGACTTGTCCCAGTCTACAGCTGATATTGGAAGAAGCTGGCACCACGGAGCCTTAAGAGGAAGAGGAAGCCTGAACCCTTGCAGCCATCTTGCTCCAACACATGGCAACAGACTTTGATGAGGGAAGTAACTTACACTTTATGGCCTTGTGACTGTAAGCTTCTACCCCAAATAAACACCCTTTATAAAAGCCAACAGATTTCTGGTATTTTGCCTCAGTGCCCCTTTGGCTGACTAACACAGAGCCTCTAGCCAGGAACCCACTCCAAGAGCTGGGTGAGTCGGATCTGGAACACCATTGTTTAGAGTTGCTGCTCAGGATTGAATCCCTCATCAGTGGGTCCTCTGGGGGTTACCACCCTTCGAGCCCCCAGATAAGCTAGAATGGCAGCTTCAAACAAGGGCACCCCCAGAGCAAGCTCGCCCATGGACACTAACTTAGGGAAGTGTCTGCTTTTACTCTCCTCGTCCCTCCCTCAACACCACAGCGGTAGTTAAGTGCAGGGAAGAGAACGTGTGAGAGACCATATCCCCTCCACGCCAGGCCACAAGAGCCACGAGCCCGGCCGGCACCGTGATAAGCACATTACATGCATTAAGATGATGAGTACTAATATGATCCCTTTTTATAGAGTCATCAAGGCACAGAGAAGTGAAAAATTTGCTCAAGGTCATGCAGCTGAGTTAAGTGGAAGAGCTGGAATTTTAACCCAGGCATCCAGAATGCAGAGCCCATTGCTCTTGACCACAAACTATACTGAAGATGAAATTTCTTTTTTCAACAGTAAAACCCTATTTATCATTATTAAATGATATCAAAGTGAGCCAGTAGATAAGTCAGGAAGCACTGTAAGCTTTAATTTTTCCAGATATTCACAAAGGAAGAAAGGAGTTACACTGTGGTGGTGTTCAGAGGAGAGTCAGAAAGGGTGGGAGAAAGAATAAAACGCCTTGTAGTTTGGATCTTTTCAAATAGAAATGAAAAGGAGCAAGTTCAGTCACACACAGAGTTTGAGTTTGCATGTGCAATTGCATATTGGGACATTAATTATACCTTATGAATTTTAAAGAAAAAATAATAGGTCCTGAGTTTGGTGGCAAAATCCATGATACAAATATAAAATTACACTGATGGAGCTAAGGGGAATGTCCTTTAAATTCTGCCTTCCCCTGGTTTTTGTCTACTCTTCACTTCATCCCCTGTGCTTTTCTGCCTTGAGGCTGTATTCTGATAGCTAAGAGCTGGGCTGAGTAAAATCTGTAAAGGAAAAGACGTGGTGTTCCCAAGAGAACCCCGTTCTCTTCATTACTTGGAACTTTGCTGATATGAACACAGACTGACAGGGGGAAAGATTTTTGTTTGAGAATTTTGTCCAACCAAATCTCAGAATTATGGGGAGGGAAGGGATTTTGGAGGCATCTGGTCTACTTCTTCCCCAAAGCTGGTCTGGTATAGATCCTTGGAAATTCTGATGTTGCAGGTCTGAAGAGAATCCCTGGAATTTGTATTTTTAAAATGTTCCTCAGGTGATTCCTGTGTGACATTGAGTCTCTCTTTAAAACTTTCAATGCTTCAACAACATGTGCTAGCATTGTCTGCCTTTGCTTGGTTAACTCCAGTGATGGTTTTCTCACTACTTCCTGGGATAATCCTTACATTTTTGGACATTGCTAATTGTTCAAACTGTTTCTCTTATTTTGGGTAGAAATCTACATTTTGGCAGCCTCTGCCTTTTGGTCTTGGTTGTGCTCCTTCCATCTACGCTGACTTATGCCTTTAACAGCAGCAATTGTGGGCTTTGCTAGGCTGAAAAAAGTACCTCCTCCAGCCTCCCCTTATCTCTGAGGGTCTTTCCTGACCATGCCTCAAGTCTGTCTCCTCATGTTCATCCTTCACCCTTTGCTGTTAGAGTATTTCCTTGCCCTAGTTTTTGTTCATCAAAGCTTTATCCCTCAGGGAACAGTAAACCCTTGCTCTGTATCTGGCTGAGAGAAGTTGGGTCTCCTACCACCCTAGGCCCCTTCTTGTGCCATTATGACAATCTGTACAACCCACTTGGATGTTCTCAGACATGACCTTTGGGATCAAGTGTCCTTTTCATTTTTCATATTCTATGTTCTTGTTTTACTGCTGAAATCTTTCACATCACTTATTGGCTGTGGTTCTCAACCAGGGATGGTTTTCAGCCCTTCCCTCCTCCCCCTGCCCAGTGGACATTTGGCAATGTCTGGAGTCATTTTTGGTTGTCACAACTGGGGAAGAGGGGTGTGTTAAGGGCATCTATTTAGTAGAGGCCATGGATGCTGCCAAACC
>JAQZBX010067304.1:0-15963 GCA_029593785.1 Cabassous unicinctus
TCCTTATCTTTTATCTTCCCCTGTCCCTTCCTTCCCTTCCATTCCCTTTTCTACCTTTCCATTTTCTTCCATTCTCTTTCCTCCTTTCCTCAGCAAATGATAGCAGTTGAGAAATGGCAAGCCAAAAGAGATTTTCTATGTCTTACGTTGACCTAGGCATCTTTATTAGTTTCACCAATAAATCCATTTATTTAAAATACGTTACAGTTAACTACATTAGGTGACATTACCATACAATTTTTGAGTGTTTAGCTCTAGAACAAGGAATAAAAGAAATACTTTTAAAATTATGTCTGTATATTTTCTCTTCACATTTCTTAAATCACAAGTAAAAAGTACAAGATACTGCAGTGAAAATACAATTAGAGTTTCTCAAGTAAAAATATGCATTGCCTTGGGAGAACTGAAGCTCTGCTCACTGGATTAAAAGAGGGACTATGATATAAAACTGGTGTCCAAGTTTAGCAGTTGGCCAAGGGCCTTCACTGCATATCAATCTCTTCTTTCATTCTGTTTCTTCTCCAGAGCCTTAAGCTTCCCACACATACTAGATTATTGCTGAGGAGTGAGCTGATGCTGTCCCAGTATGAATGAGGCCTGGCATCACCTGCTCTGATTTGAGGGAGGGGTAAGACAAGAGGTGGCACTGGAAGAAGGGGAGCTAAAGAAGCATACCCATCATCTCTATTCTCTCTCTCTCTCAGTATTCAACCACATCATCCTCCTTTCAAAAGGAAGTTAATGTGACATAATGAAGTTGGTGAAGGAACCTAGCAATGTGTTGGGGTCCAACAGATCAAATGGTTTTGACTCCAGAATCAATCCAGTCAGATAGTATGATGGAGAGAAGGAAAGCCACAATAGTCTCTCCATGTCTGGAGACTGCATCTGTTAGGATACAATCCCCTTTAAGAAACCTGTTTCTTAGGAGCCAGGCCCATATGTTGGCAAATTCTGAGATGAGAGAGAGAGGTATCACCTCCTATCAGTGCTCTTTTTTGATGCTCCAAGCATTGAGTTTTGAGTACAAGAAGGGCACAACCCAAAGCTACTGACCTGGAATAGGAAACTAAAGGATGAAACTATATGGGACAGGCATGGGAATGTTGAAAATTTATCCTATTCCTCCCTGAGAGCTCTGTACAGGCCTACAGGCTGCCCTGAGCACATGCATATCTGTATCCGTACTATGCTTAGACCTAGAGCAAGGGGAGGGCAGAAAAACTGAGAAATTCTAGAATAAAAATATAGTGAACAGAGAGTCCAAAGCATGGTCCAAAGTAAACTTTCTTCAGGGATGAATTTCTCAGGGCTGCACATTCTCCTGATCCCTATAAGCCCTGAGCTTTTGCCCCAGAATATAGAAACTGAGAGTGGAGGGAGGGGGACAACGGGAGACCGGGAAGACCCTGCTGGCTCCGCTGAGGTGGAAGGGGAGTCTCCCCATTTCCCAGAGACAAATTGCAAAAGACTGGGCAGAAGCCTCCCTGGGAAGAATCCAGGACTAAGAAAGGTAGCAGGGATTAGAGAAAGGAAGTGTAGAGTAAGGGGGGAAAGGAGAGTCATACCTTACATTGCTTCACACAAAGAAGGGCTTGACCTTGTGGACCTCTATAGCCGCAGCAGTTGCTGCCTCCATAGAGGAGGTCTGTTGTGGGAGGAAGGGGAGAAGGTGCTGTCCCCTAGAGCCTCCCTTCCTCCAATCTCCTTGCTGCAGCTGGGTGTTTTGTTAGTGCTACAGCCTCAAGTAGGGGCTACTCCTGAATAGATTTTGCCAACAGTCCAACTGCCTATGGGGCCCCTCACCCAGTCTCCAAAGCACCAAGTGGATGTGATGCCAGAAAGGGAACATAGCAGTTTCCGCCACTGTAAAGGGCCTCCAAATCCCCAGGGTATCTCCCATATGTTTCATATCCCAAGGCCAGACCTAGGCATTTTTGAAATCTATGTGCACTTTGAATGGCTTTCTGAAAAACCTCATGTTTCTAAAGAGACAAAATTTCCCATTTAATTCAATTTAAAAAATATGTTTCATCTATTTGAAAATCTTTAACCAAAAAACAAAAACAAAAAAAAACTAAAACCCAACAACAGCATACTCATGGAAATGTGTTATTTGCCCACTTTTAGCACTTTACAGACTATCAGGCATACCACGCGCACTGGGTTTAGCTTATTTTCATGCAGGTTTTAGACTGGGTCTCCTTTTGCTTATTTATGCATATATTTGACCTTTTTACAAATGTGTGGTTGATTAGGAAGGAGGAGCTGCTGTCTTAGTCTTTCTTTGAATTCAAGCCTGCACATGTCTGCTCATGTAAAGTTATACAAGTGAGTTCACTAGTTCAGCACATGTGTACTGTGCTCAATTAAATGCCAGGCAAAGCTCAGGCACATCTGTTCAGCTCATGCTCTTATCATGGCTTATTAGACAATTGTGCAATGACAAGTGAACTCTATACACTGCACCATGTCCATATTGTATTAAGGATAGTGTCAGATATTACTTTTCTAAATTAAATATACACATAAATGTAATTGTTAAAATTGAAGTTAAATAATTGCTGTTCAAATGAGAAATCAATCACTAATTAAAAACAGGGCATTCAAAAGGAAATAAAATTTCATGGTAGATATGATGAAAATTATCAGGATCAGGTGACACAGTCAAGCTATACCAGTCCCAATCATAGCACTCTTTACAGTTGTTACTGTGTTTGTAAAATTAAAATTTGCAAAGTTTTGTTCTGTGTGTTCTGATTAGTTCTGGTGCTTTAAAATAAAGGATTGGCTATAAAAATGAGTGTCCCAGCATCTTTTAGTGTAATTTGAACTCCATAGTGTTCTTAAAAATGTAAATCTTTCAATGAAAATATTTAACACCTCTCAAAGTTATCACATTGTACATGGGGGAAAAACACATGATATGAGGAAAACACTCATTCAACCCCATGCTATTGAATTTTCAATGGTCATGGTAGATGAACAAGCAATGAACACATACAAATTATCTTTGCTTTAAGATACTGCACAAAAAGGACAACAAGAAATTGTTTATTAGTAAGCCTTTATTTTTAAATGAGAAATTAAGTGTAACCAGTACAATTCAACTTCTCAAGGTATGATTATGGTGCATTACACCAGTTTGTTTGTGAAATATGACATACAAGTAAATAAAAAGTATATATATTATTTGGCAAAACACTTAAAGCACATACAATAGGAAAAGTATTTTAAGCTTTATTTTAAATTTTTACGCATGTCATCAAATAGGTTGTAAAAAATGTATTGGTGTTGAAATTAGCATTGAGAAAGTAATGGATAGAAAAATTATATGAGCTGTGATATATATAAGAGTCTTGTCAAAATGAGTTCAGATAATTGTGTTGGTTGGGTGGACAACTATGAGCTATTAAGCACATTAATGAGCATCTTTTGAAACACTGGTTTTGTGACAGAAATTCCCAGTATTTTAAAGGTGTACTTTTTATAATGAAGAATATTATGCATTGTTTATTGTTACAGACAATAAATTCCAAAATTCACTTTTTCAGTCGAGTTTAGTTGGTTCTGTGAAGGCCAAATCCTGATACAAATCTTTAAAATGATACAAGAAATCTTTTTTTTTTTAACAAACCCTTTCTCAAAACAAGGCTATACTTATTTGTGTCTCTTGTTGACAGTTTTAATAACCTAAAGGTTAAGTGGAAAAAATATATATGCCTATTATTCTTTTTATTTAGAGATTAAGTATGGTTTAAGGTGATGGGTACAGCTGCCAAGTTGGCAAGGGGTACACTGTGATGTTTAGGCTAATGTGTCAACTTAGCCAGGTTATGGTGCCCAGTTGTTTCATCAAGCAAGCACTGGGCTAATTGTAATACAATGGCACTTCATGGACTTCAATCATCAGTGAGTTGATTGGATAGATGGCTGGTTACATCTGCAATCAATTAAAGAGATTGCCATCAACAATGAGTGACGTCTCATCCAATCAGTTTTAGGCCTTACAAAGAGAAATGATTTCAGCTCAGGAAAAAAATTCTCATCTGTGCTTCAGAAAGCCAGCGTCTCCTGAAAAACTCAGTTAGGACAATCATTGGAGTCCCCGCCTGCCCTATGGAATTTGGACTTATGAATCCCCACGGTTGCATGAGACACTTCCATAAAATCTCATGCTTTTTACAGATATCTCCTGTCAGTTCTGTTTCCCTAGAGAACCATGATTAATACACCATCCATGCATTTATAGATCTATTTATTTCTCAATCCATTTTCTGAACGTGTGAATGTAGGTTGCATACATCATGCTGCTTGACCATCTATCTATACTGCCATGTACATTTCCTATATACAGAGATATTCACGTATGTAATATAAAGCCTACAAGATTCCAGTTTTAAAATATGTCCTAACAATGCCCCTTTGAGCTTTTTCTCCTCCCTTGCTAGATTCCATCCAGGGTCAAGTATTTTATTTAATTGTCATTGGCTCTTCAATTGCTCTTTCTTTCTTCCTTTCTTTTTAAATTATGGGAACATATATACAACATAAACTTTCCATCTCAACCATGCCCAAGCATGCAATTCAATGGGATTAATCACAGTTACATTATTGCAATAGCCTCAACACCTTCCATTACTAAACTTACCCATCTCGCCAAACAGAAACCCTACACTCATTATCCATTAACCTCTCAGCCCCCATGCACCATGCCACTGGCCACCCATGATCTAATTTGAGGTATAAAATCTTTGGGTGGCACGTTTTTTGCTTTTAGGACTTTAAATATGCCATCCCACTGCCTTCTTGCCTCCATGATTTCCAATGAGAAATTGGCACTTAATCTTATTGAGGCTCTCTTGTATGTGTCACATTGTATCACATTGTTTCTCTTGCCACTTTCAGTTCCCTATACATTTAGAAAAAGAAGAAACCAGTGTGGGCTGAAATGGTTGGAAGAAAAATTTTCTGGCTGTAGAAGAATAACATCTAGGTCAGTAGTATTCCAGAGCTGGCTCATACCATCTCCTGGGGGCCAACCATGCAAATATCATCCTGACTCTACATGACAGGAATATTTACAGCATGGAAAATGGCAAACATTACAATGCAGGTTGTTTCCTTTCTTTTTTTCTCCTGGATATCTGGGCTGATAAATATTTACCAGTCCACTGCTAGTATATTTGGATGTGTAGGATAAGGATGGGTAGAGGTTAGGAAGTAGAGATTTCCACTTGTTGAATATGAGCATGGATCTATGTTAGTCACATTTCTTGAAGAACTCAGCAAATGTTTGTACATAAGGTAAATATTAACTTGGAAAAGTGGCAGGAAAAGAAAATCTTGATGCTAGGCCATCTCTTAGGTTAATTTATGAAGTAGGTGAAAATTGTTTTCTTTGCTTTCCTATTTACTGTGGAGATATTCTCTTGCCCTTAGATATCCTTATATTTCTCTACATATATCAGAGCTACTACTTCCCATCCATGTTACACTCTGAGGTAATCAAACGACCCTTCCTGAGTCCCCTTCTCTAAAACATGAGCACCAGATGTCTAATCTCATCATCACTTCTTATCAAACTGTCAGTAGATTGTAAAGGCTCAATGTTATGAGCTTTAAGATGAATGTTAGGCTATATTAGTCAGGGTTCTCTAGGGAAACACAATCAACAGGAGATATCTAAATATGAGATTTTATAGAATTGTCTCATGAGACCATGGGGATGTACAAGTCCAAATTCTGTAGGGCAGGCTGCAAGCCAGGAACACTGATGAAGTTCCTTCAGACTGGCTTGTCTGAAGTAGAGATGGGAATTCTCTCTCTGACTGCTGAAATCACTTCTCCTTTTAAGGCTTCAGCTGATTGGATAAGATGTCTCTTCATTGCTGAAGGCCATCTCCTCAGTTGATAATCAGCCATAGATTCAATCAACTCACTGATGATTTAAGCCTATGAAATCTCCTCACAATAACAATCAGGCCAGAGCTTGCTTGATGAAACAACTGGGCACCATTACCTGGCCAAGATGACACATGAGCCAAACCATCACATAGGCTATAACCTTAAGGGAAGAAGGGTAGATATTTTAGAATATGACAAAAGCCCCTTTGGATGAGAAATATTAGGCAGAGGGGCTGTTTTTGAACATGAAAATGTTACAAAAGAGGCTACCAATCTGACTTGTGTGGAACAGTTGGCATAGTGGAAATAACAAAATAACTATCAAGAAAACTGAAAATAAAACAACAACAAAAAAATGTTTCTAAGGTGCCAAATTTCCTAGTAAGGACTAGGAAATCAAATAAAATTCCATCAGTAGTTTCCTACATTGCTGTTCATCAGAATAAAAACAGACAGCAGTTCAACTGACCAACTAAAACATCTACTTGTATACATTTTTCCTGTTTCCTTCATCACAGTATCCTTTGCACTTTTCTAAATATCAGATTTTGGTTTTAACTAATGAGAATTAAGATTGATAATTCTGGAAATAGGATTCTGCCCTTTAAACCAATATGTAAAACCTTCTCATCATTGTAGTTTTTCAATGTCCTCACAGAGATGATCAAGACAAAAGCAGTGAAGAATGGGGAAAAAAGCAAGGACTTAGGGTAAATAGATTTAAGCTCAAATTCTGATTCTCTTTCTTATTTGTAGTATGGCTATGGGCAAGTTATTAAGGTGCATGGGCTTCAGTTTCCTTATTTGTTAAATGGATTTAATAATACCCACTTCACAAAAGAGTGAGGCATAATAATACCCACTTCACAAAAGAGTGAGGCATAAATATACTGTAGGGAATCTAACAATATTCTTGGAACTCAATAAATGGAAGCTATCATTAGATTGTTTAGTATTACATATAAATATTCACACACATGTAAACATAGATTTCCAACTATCATGGTTCCTTAACTTTTAAGGAATTATTTATGATCTTTTGTTATCTAGCCTAAATTTCTTTTGTGTTATAATGAGACAATGCTTTATTTACCTCCATAGAGGTCTGGAGGAAGCACATCTATCACCATTAGTGTTGAGAGATATGTAGAGAGGAATATGGTTACATTTGCCTGATTAAAGAAATATAACAAGATTTATAGGAAAATTTTAGAAATGGCTTCTTCCAGTTTGGGTTTAGAATTAGGTTAAAGTGAGGTAACACCTAGATTGAAAGCTGTACTGAGGTAAGGAGGGTGCCATAATTTCCGTTTTCCTTATATACAATCAGAATTATGTGCATGCTTATATTTTGATGCCAGAATTTGAGCAGTGTGCACACTGCAGTTTCAACTCACTCTTTAAGGAACAATGGAGCAGTAAAACATCATCATGTATGTCAGTATAATAGAGATGCTACATTTGTGATGGTAAACCAATATATTTTTCAGTCTTAAATCATGTTTCTTCTTACTGTTCCATTTTCAAGGCTGACCTGTGAGGCTTAATGCCCTAAGGAAAGAGAAAGAGTGATTCCTTCCTGGAATATAGAGGTTATTGAGTATTTGTCTTGAGTACAAAACAATCATAGTGAAATCCAGGCAATACCAAAAGAGAAAAGGATTTTCTAAATTCCTTTAGTCTTTATTAACAATCTGTAGACCGGGATTACTAGAGAATTTTCCTTTAGGATTCTGGGGTAGAGAAAAGTGCAAGATATGACATGGAGAAAGTACAGCATCTTTCTTTTCTATGCTGGTGAATTTTGGGAAAAGTGAGACAAGTCAAGCAGAGAATTAGACTTTGCGTTCTTGTTCTCTTTTGGGGTAGAAATTCAAGGAAGGAGTGTCAAGGAAATATCCATATATTATGAAGGAGTTCAGGAGCATGGCTGTGAATGTATGCTTATATGTGTGTGTGTGTACTTGAATATGTATATGTATGTGTGTGCTTGCTAGCATAATTTCCCTGGGCATATAACTAAAGATCACACAGCTTTAGTCCAGGGATTGGCAAATATCTTTTAGGAGTCATTGGTAAATACTTTAGGCTTTGTGAGTCACATGGTCTTTGTCTCATTTTAACATGATAGCAGCTATAGACAATATCAAATTGAGTGGCAGGCCAGATTTGACTCACAGGCCATAGATTGCCAACTACTACTCTAGGAGACAATTTACTTGTGCTATTTCCAACAATATGCAAGGCTTCTGTGGGGATGTGATGGAGTGCTGCAAGAACTGGTAGATCACTAGAAGACAAGGATCAAGACATAGAGGCCAATGCTTGGGGGAAAGGTGACTGGAAATGTATGAATGAAACTAGCACAAAATCTTTCAAAGTGGCAGCTGTATCTCTGTCATCAGTAGCCAAAGGATCAGAGCAGACAGGTAGCCATAGAAAGAGTCCAGAGAAAATTCTGGTATCTGAGGCCTCCTTCATCTACAAGATTTGAGGTTGTGTAAGCTCTGTCACCTTCTTGGGCATTGTAATACTCAGACACCATCTTGGCAAGAAACAGGGGAAGGGAGGAAATACAAAAACCTGAGCATTTATGAACAGACTGAGCTGCACAAATGGGATCAGACTGAGTTTACAGTATTACATTCTATTTAGTTCCCTACCCCTTGCTACCCAGCAGGGAGGGAGTGATGGTGAGTATTTAGTGGCTCATGGGAAAGTTGATATAAGAAATAGCGAGATAAAGAATCTTTTCTCTTTGCCTGTCTGAGCACAGTATTAGTAAATTGTGTTTTATTAACTCTTGAAAAGCCCTGACCCCTTTGATGGACATGGTCATGTTAGTTCTTATCCTGTCCCTGCTTCTAATCCATATTTTGATACTGCTGGAAGAAAGGCAGAGCAAGAGGAGGAAGGACCAGAAATATATTTTACTCATTCCCACCAGCCAACAATGCATTGATGAATTTTTAAATTCTATCTTTAATATTAGATAGCTTTTAAAAAATACTCTAAACATGAAATTCTAATATTTAATGTAACTTTTAAAAACCACATATGCCTTCTTTGATTCTGATTCTGATACTCACCTCCAGGAAGCATTTAGTCATTCCACCAGCCCCTAAATCTTCCCTGACCTGCTTATCCACTCCCCTCAACCCTCAGCAAGTTAAGAATCACTGATTTGTTTATATACTACTCAACTAATGATGTTGCATAGTGGAAAGATAATTTTTCTAGAGAACATATTTCTGTTTTAACAGATCATTACTGTTTTCAGAAATAGTTTAATCCTTTCATAGTTTTTCACTGAAGAATATTTAATAGCCATTTTGAATTTGAATCATCTGAATCATTAAGAGACAATGTTTCCTGAATGAGTTGGAATGACCAAGGTTTCACCCTAATTCACTCCTGTAACTCCTACCTAGGCCTTGCCAGGCATCTTACTGAACACTCTGAACCAATTTGTGTTGGTTTGAGTCTTCTGAGGATCCCCAAATTTATGTTCTTAAATTGAACCTATTGTGAACCTTTGATTAGATTAGATCAGTTAAGGGTCATCTGATTAGATGCTCCAGTAGGGCATAGTCCAAGTTGGGTCTTAATCTCTTACTGGTTTCCTTTATATATAAAAGCTGCAGATACAGAGAGAAAAGCTGTAGAGGCAGAGAGAAGCCTCTAGAAGTTGACAAACATGGGAGAGAGAAAAGCCATAGACAGAGTGGTTGAATCTAAAGCAACGCAGCCTGGAGAAGAGGGGAGAGATAAGTGGACACTGCCATGTACCTGATCATCCACAGCTGAGCTCAAGAGAAAGCAAGTCTGGAGAAGAAGGCAGAGACCAGCAGAGCCACCATTGTGCCTTGCCATGTGGCAGGAGACCAGGATTGCCAGCAGACAACCTTTGGGGAGAGAGCTCTGCCTAATGCCTTGATTTGGACACTTTCACAGCCTCAGAACTGAGGCAAGCTTTTAACCTAATAAATCCCATTGTAAAAACCAGCTCTTTTCTGGTATATTGCTTTGGCAGACTTAAGCAAATTAAAACACAATTGACATATTTCCACCCACTTCTGGGTAAAAAAAAATTTTTAACAGCAATCTTACACAAGTATATGTATATATATCAAAGAAAAGAATCACGAAATGCCTTCTGCTTTTTTTTTTTCACAGTAGGGCTCCTGGTCCTGGATTTGACCTTGGATTGCTGGATCCCAAAGTTTGGGAAATATACCTCAAGGTAATGCATGGAGCTACCAACCCTGATATGTATGTTTTCCTCTATTAAATTCTTAGCATTTCTTCCCTGAAGCCATAAGACAAAGGTTATGTCTTTTTTTTTTTTTTTTAATTAATTAATTAATTTATTTATCTCCCCCTTGCTGCTTGTGCTTGCTGTGTCCATTTGCTGTGTGTTTTTTCTGTGTCTGCTTATCTCCCCCTTGCTGCGAGGTCTTGCTGCATCAGCCCACTGCACCACGCGGGCCAGCCTGCCCTCACAAGGAGGCCCCGGGAAGCGAACCCGGGGCCTCCCATATGGTAAACGGGAGCTCTATCGATTGAGCCACTCCCGCTTCCAAAGGTTATGTCTTTGGGGTAAAAGAGAAATGCGCAGTGAGTAATTATACTGTTATTTTTAAGGTTATAATTTTAGGCCATAAGGTAAATACATTTTATTGGTATTATCTAGGCTGGTTGGGCAGAGAAAGCCAGAGAAAACATGAGTGTGACAGACCTTAGTTTGGTTCCAAATCTGTGGCTTCTTCCCTTTCAAAAAGTAATTTGTGCTTTGAGGATGAATTCTGTGTGTTGCCAGGTATTCCATTAGTGTACAGAATATTTTTGTGCTCTATTCTTTAGGATTCATGCAATGGTATTGTGTAAGGTGTACCATGGGGAATAAGGCATGATTAAAAACATTTGTGATTCATCGTTAAATATAGAAATCATTATAATTGGTTTAGTTTAGGAAATACACAGTGAAGCCTGAGTTTCCCCTTGAGAGCCAAATGTACATTAAGAGTTCAAAATGTATTGAGTTGACTTTCATTAAAAAAATAAAAAGTCAAACTCCCTTAATCCCAGTCTGCACTAAAGAAAATATAGCATCTACATGACTTGTTGGGTGAAATTTTTGCTTGAGTCAAATCCATCTTCTCTTAAAGCTCTGAATATGGATTTCTGCCAGAAAATCCAGCTACGCACCATGAAATCTTGATCCTAGAGGTACAACTGGACCTTTGAAAATGCCAGCAGAAACAGTTGCATCAATCCTAGTAGAAGAAAGGGAAGTAGCTGATGCAGGAAATCTGAGTGATAGAATAGTCACATAACAAAATACTTTCAACATATCTTTTGTTAAGCAATGCTACCCATGACATGCCTATCAGTAATATTGTCAGAGGCTGTAATTGAAGAGATATATTAATTATTATCAGTCACCTCCACCACTCTGATGGCTGGTAGAATGATGCCTTTATAAATTGATGACACTGATGTTGCCTGGTGTTCAGAGGCAGCAGAGATGAGATTTTTTGCAGTAGGTTAAGATGGTCTGGATTGAATTTCCTTTTAGCATTCTTAAATTCCTTGACAGAAAAACTATTGGGGATGAGATATCTAACATTCATCTTGCCTTCCTTCTCCCTCCTTTCTGTTCTGTTTTGGGAAAAGAAAAACTAAGAACATATTGTGGTTAACAAGCCCAGTGGCATGGGTTAGGAGGACTGATGTGGATTACAGCTTTTCAGCTGGTTTCCCTCTTCAGCTTGTCTGAAGTATCTAGCTCCCTCCTTCTCAGCCTCCTTCTCACCCTACCGTTTTGCATGTCAGCCCATAGCAAGTTAAGGCAGTTCGGAGGCTGTCCCTTGTTTTCACCATCTCCTCACTTAGAAGCTGCAATTTTGTGGAGACAGGTAGTGGGTTGTTACAAAAAAGTAATACATTCCTCACACATTGGAAAAGACTTTTTTATATTCTGCTGTGCTTTTCAAAATTGAAATTAGAAAAAGTGTCTTCAGAGCAAAACCTGTTTATTTCAATTTCATTCTTCCCAATAATTTGAGATAGTGCTTGCAATTATAATAAACTCTCTCATATCCCATGTCTTAGGTATTTGGCATAATTGGGAGTCAAAATAATTATTTCCAATCAGTAACAACAGTGTGACATCAATGCTGCTATAAACATCTTCCCAAATTATGTGAAATGATCCCAGCTGGATGAAATGGAAATTAGAGAATGGCTGCTGGGGGCATTGAATCCTTGGAAATCCCTGGAACAAGGATGGGGAGCAAAAGTGATAGGAAAGTGTAGCTTTCCTTTAGCAGGTCCTTTCTCTTTAGGCGTACGTTGCTTTTTCTGGAACCACTATTATGTCATTACCTTCTGGTTGCTTCTAACAATTTTCAGTTATTGAAAACTCAGATAAATCGATTTGGAAATAAAAGTTCACTTTTATCATATGAAACCAGGCTGGAGGAGAAAAAAAAAAAAAAGCAGCTAACAGTTGACTAGTCTTGATCTTGGATAAAAATCTGATTGCTCACTAATGACAACTTTTTGGTTGTTAAAATTACTAGCTTAGATTGTTAATCTAATTATAAGATTATTTTATCATCAAAACTTGGTCATCAATATTTCAGGCTGTCTATCAAAACTATACTTAAAAATTGCAGATTCATTTATTTTGAAGGTGTTCATTTTTATATTGAAGTCTATGAGCACAAATGTTGGAGACTCACATATATCTCAGCAATCATTTGTATGTTCCAAAGTGATCCCTGGACAGAGATATCACTGTTTTTACATGTCTTGCTCCTTCCTCTTCTCTCTCCTTTCCCCCAGACCCACTTGCAAAAGCACATTACACACAAGTGATTGCAAAGTTTTATTAATTTTTCCTAATGTTTCCCTACTTGCTCACCTGGTTGCAAAACGTTTTGATGCTAAATTCATCATTCACTTCAAAGAAAGAAGAGTTTATTTTCCCAAGTATTTGGTATTGTGAAACTTCCTTTGCTGAGTCTTTAAAGTTCTCAATGTGGTCTGTTTAGTATCATTAAAAATAGTGATCCACCACAACCTTTCATATCTTCCAAAGGAATTAAAAAAGTAATTCTGTTCTTCAAAACCTTAGAACATTGAATGCTAAAATTCTTTAAAATCTTCACTGTAAAAATTCAAGGAATTGAAAAATTAAGTTGTCTAAGTCATCTTTTTTAACTTTTTCCCCATGTGAGGATTTCTTTTACATAATAATTCTGCCTTTTATGGACTTATTTCTGTGAATACACATTTTGCCTTCAGTATATGAAACAGGCCATTTGAAAAATTTGGATCAATCTGAATTAGGTGATTATAGGAATTAATACTTTCTTCACCCTCAATTTATGGCTTCACAATGGCACTTCCTTTCCATCTTCAAATTGCCTTTTGTTAATTCAGAAGGGCCAAGAGGAAGTACATAGTGCTGGTTAAGAAAAAAATGTTGAGGTTTGAAAAACTAATGAAGAAATTCTAGTCAGTTCATCCTGAACAAATTAGTTAATGTCTCTTTTCCTCCATTTTCTCATCTATAAAAACAAAGATAGTATCAATATATTTCATGACTTTTAAAAAATATATAAAATAGTGCATCACACATAATAATCGCTCACTAAATTTTAAATAAAATAAGATCTTGGTGTTGCACTGAAAAGGTACTAGAGGGGAGCAGGTGTATCTCAGTGGTTGAGCACCTGCTTGCAAGTATGAAGTCCTGGGTTCAATCCCCAGTACCTCCTAATAAGAAAGGAAAAGAAAACAACCAAATGAACAAAAAACCAGGATATTAGAGATTCTGTCCAAAAATAGAAATTTCTTTGTTGGGCACATTATTTTAATTTCCTAATATAATTTATTATCTGAGAACTATCATTCTAACTTATTCCACCATTAGTCCTCACCTTTGGTATTGGTATTTTTCAATTGCAATGTTTAAATCACAATTAATCACAGTCTGTGTACAAAGGTAATTGCATTAATAGGGACAGGGGAGGCCTCGGATGTAATTTTATACATGGACGTGTGGCATGTATATGTGTGTGTGCACCTGTATTTATTTACAAATTCTAAATTCAAATCTCACAATTAGCTTTTCATGCCCTGCACTGGATGAAAAGGAACTTCTGAGACTATTTTGGCTCATAACTCTTTAAGAAGGCATCTTGTAGGAAATGAGAGTTTTCTGGGGTGGTAAAAGTAGTACTGGACTTAGATTCAAATTCTAGTCTGTCACTCACTTTATGTAGGGGGTTTTGGGACAAGTTGTTTAACTTCTTCAAGCTTCGGTTTCTATGTCTAAAAATGAGGTAATAATACCTCATGGTGGTGTTGTTAGAATTAAATCAGATACAAAAAATTTGTTAGAACCATATTTGGCATAAATAAGAATTTAATATTGTTAAATCTAAAAGAAAATCATAAACTCCACTGGTTCTATTGGTGAATTGCCTTTTCTAAGATTTTTATCTGTGATAAGTGAAGTAGGTGGTGCTTTGCACCTTTACTTTAAGTCTCAGATTTGACTTGTGTCATTCCTTTGGACATGAAACTGCTTTGCATCTAGGGGTTTCATATTTGGGAAGCTACTTGTGCCAGGCTTCCTCACTACTTGGTCTGCAGTTGGCAGTATCTGTGGATCTGTCTGGAAGCTCTGGAGAAAGAAGAATTTTTCTGAGTATGAATTGCTCTGCTATGCTGGATAGATTAAAATACTTTTAATGTACTTTAGCAAATTTAATAAAATCCATGATGACTTTGCTTTTAAAAAGACAGACAGATTTCAGCAAATGTACATCACAGAATCCATGAAATATGGTATATATCAATCTTCAAGTATTTATTCTCTTTGATAACTGAATATGCTTTGTGATTCAAAATTTATAGCCCTCAGTGTTTAAATTAAAAAAGAAGAAAGAGCTAAAATTGAAGATCTAACTGCACACCTGGACGAACTAGAAAAAGAACAGCAAACTAATCCCAAACCAAGCTAAAGGAAAGAAATAGTAAAGATCAGAGCAGAAATAAATGAAATTGAGAACAAAAACAACAAAAAATAGAGAGAATCAACAAGACCAAAAGTTGGCTCTTTGAGAAGATCAACAAAATTGACAAACCCTTAGCTATACCTACAAAGAAAAAAAGAGAAAGGACACATATAAATAAAACCAGAAATGGGGAGGCAGGAGGGGGTGTATTAGTCACCCAAAGGGATGCTGATTCAAAATACCAGCAATAGGTTGGTTTTTATAAAGAGTGTTTATTTGGGGTAGAAGGTTACAGTTACCAAGTCATAAAGCATAAGTTACTTCCCTCACCAAAGTCTGTTGCCACAAGTTGGACAAGATGGCTGCCGATGTTCAGCTTTCCTCTTCCTCTTAAGGCTCCATGCTCAGACTCTCTAGGCTTTGTCTCTCTCCCTGGGGCTTGATTCTCTCTGGGTTCAGCTGCTTGTTCTCTTCACAAGGCCAGATGTAGACTATCAGGGGATTGGCTCATCTTTTTTCCCAGGGCTTTCTCTCCTTCCACACGACCAAACTTCTCTGTGTACTTACTTCCCGGGGCTCCAGCTCAAAAACTCTACATCAGAATTCCAACTCTGTCCTTTGCCATGCCTTTTATCTGTGAGTGCCCACCCACCAAGGTGTGGGAACTCAACACCCTACTGATGTGGCCCAATCAAAGTCCTAATCATAATTTAATCAATTAAAAGTGATACCTCTGACAGACCAGTTTACAAACATAATCCAATGTCTATTTTTGGAATTCGTAAACAATGCCAAACTGCTACAGGGGACTTTACCATTGACCCCTCAGAAATAAGAGAGATCATAAGAGGATACTATGAACAATTGTATGCCAAAAAACTAGACAACATAGAGGATATGGACAAATTCCTAGAAACCCATAAACCACCTACACTGACCATAGAAGAAATAGAAGACCTCAAAACACCAATCACAAGTGAAGAGATTGAAACAGTCATCAAAAATCTCCCAAAGATGAAAAGCC
>JAQZBX010067305.1:0-15935 GCA_029593785.1 Cabassous unicinctus
TTTTTTTTTTTTTTCTGTTCATAAGAACAACTATTTTTCAGCATTTATGTGCTAGCCATTTTACATGTGTTTTTGTTTAATAATCACAGCTCTGATAGGCACAGTGAGGTCAAGGTCTGCTCTACAATTCAGTAAGTGGCAAGGCTGATTCTAAGTCTCCAGCCTTTCCCCTGCACCACACTGCTTCCTAGGTCAACCAGCTGCTCCCCACACAGGTCTTTGCAACTGCATTTAACTGTACATCACTTGATGTGACCTGAACATTGACCTTAGCTATCACCTAACCCAAACGCCGCTGCTAGTCCCTTCTGAGGAAGACAGAGAATCATCCCTTCTGAACAATGAGCAGAGATTTTGCTTGAAATTTCGAAGATCTCTTTGTGGGTTACATTTGCAAAATTGACATATTAGAGGCTACTTATCTGCTGTTATGTATGTTACCTGTGATTTGGGACAGCAGATGGGATGTAAGCAATGTGCATTGGTTATGATCATGTAGCCTAAATAATCTGCTACCCTTTTCTCCTTAAAGAGTTTGAGGTTCTTAGTGGCATCACTGCAGTTCAATTTTTGCTATTATTTTTGAGAGTTGTTGGTGCTTTTATTTTTTTGTTTGTTTGTTTAATATATTTTTTATTTTTTCTAAAAGATGCTTAGATTACATAAAATGTTACATTTAAAAAATGTAAGGGATTCTCATATGTCCCACTCCCCCCTCCTCCCAATTTTCCCCACATTAACAACTTCTTCCATGAGTGTGGTACATTCATTGCAATTGATGAACACACTTTGGAGCATGACCACTAAGCATGGATTATACTTTACATTGTAGTTTACATTCTCTTCCACTCAGTTCTGTAGGTTATGGCAAGATTTATAATGGCCTGTATCTGTCACTGCAATGTCACTCAGGTCAATTCCAAGTCCTGAAAGTACCCCCAAATTATACCTCTTTTTCCCTCTCCCTGCCTTCAGCACCTCCAGTGGCCACTGTCTCCACATCCATGATCTAATTTCTTCCATTGCTAGAATCACAATAAGTCTATAGTAGAATACCAGTAAGTCCACTCCAGTCCATATTTTATTCCCCAATCCTGAGGATTCTGGGATGGTGATGCCCATTCCACCTTTCATGAGAGAGGGCTTTGAGCCCATATGTCTGATGGGGGGACTCTCTTCCTTGCAGTTGTAGGCTCTCTCAGTTCCTTGGTGTGGTGGTTGTCCATCCTCACCTCCTTGTTGGTTGTCCTGGGTGAGTCCAATGAACTGGAGAGCAGGTGTTGCAACTCCGCTGAGGCCCAGGGCCCAGCTGGCACATGGACAGCTCAGAGATTCAGATCTCTTGGGCGTACACCTACCAACTCCAGCATGTTGGTGCTTTTAAAGTGATCGATCATTTGAAGCTTTTCTCCTAAAGCAGCTCTCCAAAGTAAGAACAACATCATTAGCCCAAGGTTATGGACAATTTGGTGGATTTTCTCTTTAAGGATATGAGTAAAGAAAGGTAGAAAGGAACTTTTGCAGTTTGGACGTTTAAAGTGCTTTGGCAAAGAAATTAGACTCATTGGCTAGTTCAGTTGTTCCAGTTCATTGCCGTGTATGTGACTCCATTAAGGAACAAAAGAAACCTGGGATCATAAATCAGAACGTTCAAGGGTGAGCTCCAGCTTTGTCATTAGCCACTTTGGGCACATCACTGAACGTCTTTATGACCTGCTTTTCTTGCCTGACAAATGGGGTTTGTTAAAAAAACTGCCCCAATTCCCTGAAATATTAGGTGGAGGGTAAAGTGAGGTAAAAGACTTGAGTGCTACAAAAAGTTAAGTGCTATAAAATGTAAGATTGTATTGTTGCAAAGAATCATTAGCTAAATCTGTAGCCATCTAACTTTGACAAAGTATATAACAGTGCAGTCCATGGACCAGTGCCAGCTTGTGAACTGTTACTCTTCTGTGATGAGCTTAAGTGCTCAGAAACATTTTTAGCAATATGACAGAGTAGTTTTACGTATGTTGAATTTAATTATAGAAAATTGGGACTTGTATTTGGTAGGGATTTGTTTATCACTTTTTTTTTTTAGTGATTTATGTTTCTCGTATATATATATATAAAAGTATTGGTGCATGATGGACTGGGGGAAAAAACCTGGCCTGTCAACATAGATAATTTGAGAAGCTCTGGTGTGTAAGACATCAGAAGTTCGGGAGACAGTGGAAATTTAAAATAAGAGGTTGCATGCTTTCCCTGTCCATCAAAAGGCCAGGTGGAAGAGAAAACATCCAGAGTTCCAACTGCATGGTTCACTTTTCTCCTAGATGTTTGGTGTCCTGTAGATACAGCCAGAGAATATATTCTGATGGCCTGAGCTGAGAGACTCACTCAGTGTCGTCAAAAAGAAGAAAAACCCAAAGCTGACAGCCCCAACTGCTTTTCCTTATAAGGTGCCTGAGGACCACGGGTCACTGAAGGCTCTTTTTCTGGACTGCTGGGATCTGCGTGGAGATAGCCAAACTAACATTCATGCTAGTCCGTGGTCAGCTGAGGGAAGAGAGAATGCTCATTCCCATGTCTGGAAATACCAGAAGTGGTTGAATGATCGACAGGAAGCCTGTGGTGACAGTGCCCCAGGGGCAGGAGAAGCGACATTACCGTGGTGTCAGCCGAATGGGGGGGGGTCAGGAGGGATGCTGTGTTGGGTGTCATTGGCAATTTAAACTGATGTCCTCCACTGCAGGAGTAGCACTTTTGTCCTCAGGGATTGCAGGGACAAAAAGACTATCCATGAACATAGCAAACATCCATAAAGCAAACCATGTGCAAAATGTGTTGTGCCTTTCCACAACCTGGCTATCATGCATTATACACTACTTCTTAGACCATGCCCCATATTTACAAAGTGTAGTGTAGATACACATTCTCTCTAGCAGCCGTCAGCAGTCCCCAAGGCTCACAGGTGGCAGTGGCTGGGTGTCGAAGCTTCTGAATCTCCTGGTTCCACCACCAGCTTAGGAGGAGGTTAGAGCCAAACTCACCGGGGAATGGATAGATCCCCCAGCCAGGAAGGTTAATTCAGAATGACGTGGTTCTACATTATGTGAGTTGTGCAGCTGCCCCAGTAACCGAGACGATGGCATTTCATCACCTATCAGCTAGTACTACTCGGGAATACAGGCAGAATCTTGGTTACTCCTCACTCAGCCCAGTGAGCTTCTAGTTTCCAAATGCACCCCCTCATGTCCAACCTGGAAACTCTGATCTAGACACTACTCAACTTAAAACAGATGGCATGCAAAGGTTTTTTTAAAATCTCCAGTTGTTTAGTGTTCTGGATCATTTATTTACAGAAACTATAATATATTGTGTTTCTCTACCCATTTTCCACTATGACCCACCACTGATGATGTTATTTTGGGTAACACCCAATTCTAGGTATGTCATCTCTTTCTCTCCTTTTTAAGAAATCAATCAAAATATAAGTGAGTGAGAGTGATACCATTATAATATAACCTCAGTCAATTCTAATGTTTGACAAGGCAAATCATTGTGAACTTCCAAACTGAAGCTATTACTCATAAATTTCTTTCAATATACTTCACAGCTAATTGCAACTCACAAGTGTGCCCTTCATCACAGTTATGAACCAAAGATTGAATATCTGGGTGTTAGAGTATAAAGCCATCCTACAAAATCCATTTTAACCCCTCAGGTACTTGAATATGTGCTTCAAGAGTAAAATGCATGCACTGTTTCCAGTTAGAGTACAAGGAAGACATTTCCCAAAACTGCCTTTCTTGGCCTTTTTCTTCCAGGAAAGGAGGCCAGGAACTTTCCCGGCACCTAACTCTTGATGCCAGTTCACTTGACCTAGAGCAAGAGAAATGTGGAAGTCACAGAGGTGGGAGGAAGAGATGTGTGTGTTGAGATACAGATTAGGAGAAAGAAGTTTGGAAGAAGATAGTAATGTGGTGAAGGATCTTAGACACCTAAAAGGAACAAGGCAAAGAACTGATTTTGTACCTTTCTTTTCACTTTTGCCAGTGCTTTGTACTGGAATAGGGTATGGTCATGGGCAGAGTTTTAGTTTCCCAGCTGCTAAAACAAATACCATACAATGGGTCGGCTCAAACAGTGGAAATTCATTGGCTCATGGTTTTGAGGCTAGGAGAGGTTCAAAATCAAAGCATCAACAAGGCAATGCTTTTTTCCAAAAATACTCTGGCATTCTGGGGCTGGTTGCCAGCCATCCTTGGTCCTTCACTTTTTTTGTCACATGGCAGTACATGAGGTGTCTTCTTTCTCTTGCAGGTTCCATTGACTTCCAGCTTCGGGCTGCTCCCTGTGGCTTCTCTTTCATGGTCAATTCCCTTTGCTTATAAGGACTTCAGCTCTATTGGATGACCGCCCACCCTCACTCAGTTTGGGCACACCTTAACTAGTAGCATCTTCAAAGGTCCTATTTACAAATGAATTCACACCCAAAGGACCAGGGGTTGGGGCCAGAACATGCCTTTTATGAGGGATGTGATTCAATCCCCAGCAGGTAGAGGCGGGGATCCCAACCTACTAATGGGATGTCAGAGTTCCCTTTTCCTTTTATTGTTGTTATGTTCTATTGACTCCTCTATTGTGTTTTGGTATCAATATTTAAAAATTAATGTACCTTTAAAATTCATATTAATATCAAATAGGACAAGCCTCTGGTCTTAGTTTCCTAGGTCTTCTGTAACAAAGGAACACAAATGGGGTGGCTTAACACAAAAGAAATTTATCATGTCACAGTTTTGGAGGCTAGATGTCCACAATCAGGTCATGCTGCCTTTGTAACCCTTAGGGAAGAATCCTTCCCCGCCTCTTCCTAGCTCCTGGTGGCTTGCTGGCAGTCTTTGGCTGGCAGCTATAGCTCTTAACTCTGCCTGTATTGTCACATGGTCCTGGGCCATCTGTATCTCTTCTCACCTTCTTATAAGGAGTCATATTGGATGAAGGGCATGTCATACTCTAGTGTGTCCTCATTTTGATTTAACCAATTCTATCTGAAATGACCCTATTTAAAAATGTGGTCACATTGTGAGGCACTGGGGTTAGGACTTCAACATATCTTTTGGGGAGATGAAATTCAGCTCATAACCCCACTCTCTCATTATGGCCATTCATCCATATTTATTCCTCTCCATGCAATTCAGAATTGTTTTCTCTAATTCTAAATAAACCCTCAGTTGGAATTTTGCTAATATATATTAAAGTAAATAAAACTGGTATCTTAAAATATAAAGATTTCTCACATTCACGTCAGTAAATTTTTGTAGCTTTCTCTATTGTTTATTCTTCATAGTTCTTGTTAAAGTTATTCCTAGGTATTTTATATTTTTGTTGTTACTGTCAATGGAATCTTTCCGCCCATTGTATTCTAACTCTAATTATTGCTGGTATATAAGAAATCTATAGATTATAACATTTTTAATGTTTACCCAGTCACCTGCCTGCCCTCTTATTGTACTTATTTATCCAATTAATTCTTTGAGGTTATCTAGGTATATAAAAAACATCCACATTTATTAACCCAACTCTTCCTTTCCAATATATATGATACACTTTTTTCTTGGCTAATTGCATTAGCTAGTGTTTTCATTTCCTAACTGCTAAAACAAATACCATACAACGGGTTGACTTAACAACAGGAATTTATTGGCTCACAGTTTCAAAGACTAGAAGGCTTGCTTCCTCCTGGGGTCAGTATCTTCTGGCTAGCCAGCAATCTTTGGGGTTCCTTGGCTTTATAATCACATAGCAATGCACATGGAGATGTCCTTTTCTTTCTTCTCTGGGTTCCACTAACTTCTGGCTTCCATCTGCTCCCCTTGGCTTCTCTCTCTGTCTGACTTTCACTCTGCTTATAAAGGGCTCCAGGAATCTGGATTAGAGCCCAACCTGATTCTGTTGGGCCACACCTTGATTGAAGCAACATCTTGAAGAGACGTTATTTACAATGGGTCCACACCCACCAGAATGCAATCCAAAACCAAGAACGTGTACAAACTGGGGTACAGAATTCAATCCACCATAGCTAGTATTTCCAAAACAATGTTAGATGAGTGAGGATATCCTGTTGAAACATGACAGGCTACTGGATCTTTCTTTCCAGACCAACAGAAACATGGTACTGTGAAACTATCTGCCAGCTTACTCTTTCTCTCCATCGTTTCTCAAGCACTTGCTTGTGGAAATAAAATCTTGTTCAAGTGACTGTGAAAGACAATAAAAGTCTCATTCAAATGGCTGTAAAACCCAATCTTGGGGAAAATATGCAAGTTGGATGCATTATCTCTGCTTTCCCTTAGTAATATGGTGCAAGGAGAAGGTGGGATATAGGGACTGGTTATGTCTAATTATGAGGTTCTTACATTTTTATAGCATCTTAATTGGCCTCAAGAGGGTGCCTACTGAGTCATTGCTGGGCTTCCCAGTTAGGGCTCACTCAAAGCCATTGCTTACATTTGCAGTATCCTATTCATAGCTCTGCTTCTCAGGGAGACAGTGGGGTGTCCTGCTGAGGTCTTTACTTTGTGTTTTATTCTTGGTTTTAATTTGAACTCATATTCAAGGTACTCACCCCTGACAAGCAAAAGAGAGACAAAATTTATCCCTTGGTTCTATTTCTAACCCATTCAAAAATAGAAGGCAGTCAGACTTCTCAGGAGCCAGCATTAGTTCAGAAAGAGCCCAGTCCCTGCTTTCCATTGAGATAAAGTCAGAGGAAATGATCAGTCCAGTATTACTACCATAACTACCCAAGCTGTTGAGTCTCAACTGTTTCCTGTTGGTACGGTGTCCTCTTAAGCCTTCAGAATTGCCAATATTAGAAATAAATTTTACACTCAGAGAATCAGAGGCCCTTCTTTCTTTCTTCTTAATCTTTTTAAAATAAACTACACACACATATAATTTTAGAAATATACATAAATGCAATTATGTACCTGTGACATGGTGATGCACATGGTGACCAATGTGTCATCACAGCATCCATGACATGGGTATATGACTGACGCATCCATTCCCCCAGCTGCTGGGAGTGCAGATGCTGACAACTGACAGCTTACAGCTGAGTCCCACCTCCCGGTGCCTGCCCTCTGCTGATGAGAGCTGCCTCCTTGCTGGGGCAGCCCACATCCCAGGACTGGTTGATGTCCTGATTCAGGGCAATCCCAGCTCCAGAGCTCCCCTTGGGATAGACTGAGGCTTTGTCATGACTGCATCACAGCCCGACTTCTCCCTCTGCCCTCCTGCTTGTTTCACTCCCCTACAGGTATGATCACGAGGGAACTTCCCAGGAAACCTTGTGCAGGCAGAGCTCAGTCTCAGAGTCTACTTCCCAGAGAACCTGATCTGCTTCAATTGTTAAAGTGCCACTGTTTTGCCTTTTTTTCCCTTTTTTCTCTTTGCTACCCTCCTCACCATCTCTTGTCTTACGCACCTACATTGGCCCCCAGCAATCTCTCCCAAGATAACCCTCTAATTATATCTGCCCATTTTTCCTTCTCTTCATATACTTTTACATGAAAGCTGTCTCTTGTCCGTTGTATTCATCCATTCCTCTATTAATGAGGAAATCCCCATGTTTCTAGGCTTTTGCCTCCACAGTGCACAATTTTTTTTTTTGTATAAGTCCTTAGGGTGCTTTTAGGTCTATGGGATCGATTCCTAAAAGTGAGATTGCTGGTTTAAAAGGTATGTGTTTTCAACTTAAAGAGATGTTGCCAGATGGCTTTCTTAAAAGTCTGTTACATCATTTCACCAGCAATTTCCTTTGCTGTCTATCTTCCTACCTTGGGCATCTCACTTGATGATCAAAGGACGAATCCATGTGAAAGCCTTTAGTGCAGGCCCTCAGCACTTCCCATGGTAAATCCAGCCTTGCCCCTTCCCTCCTTGAAGGGAAGCGGGGTGCAGTGAGGGGAGAGAAGGTGGATGCTCTGGAGGCAAAATCCTTAGGCCTTTAAGTGGTTCCTTCCTCTAAATCAGGGGTTCTTAACCTTTTTTGTTCCATGGACCCCTTTGCCAGTCAGGTGAAAACCACGACCCCTTACTAAGTCCACACTATACTGTGCATTATTTAATAAATATATCACACCCGCACCAACACGTCCCCACAAGAATAATGTTCTTTTGAATTTTCAATTCAAGCTCACGGGCTCCCTGAAGGGGTCCGTGGACCCCTGGCTAAGAACCCTTGCTCTAAATGGATGAGAGGTTTGGGGCACAGACCAGTCGGGCCTCTTCCCCTGCTCCCACCCACAGGCTGTACAGGCAGGCTGCTCTCAGGGAGAAGCAGGAGCCCACCTGGAGCACACGGCTGGGCAGGAGGGGAGCACACAGCATCAGAACCACTGTGGCCAAGGGCCCAGGCGCCCATGAAGAGGAGCACTTCCGGGCAAAGGCTGAGTGTGGATGCTCATGGGAAGACATCTATTTAGGATATTTGGGCATAGATGGCACCTCTTTCAGCGTTCAGGGTGTTGGTCGTGGCTGGCACCTTTGTGACTTCTAGCAGCCTTTCCAAACTGGTCACGGGGCCGGCACTGGAGCAGGCCAGGAGAGCTCATTGTCAGGATGAGCTCATCTCCATTGCCTGAGTGGGCCCTGGGCACAAGACGGTGCAGATTTCTGTCTCTCCTTGCCTCAGCATCCTTGGCATGCAATATTAAGCGACCCTATGTGCTATTATTGTGACATATAATCATTATCTGTAGTAAGAGTTTCAGAACTCCCTCTGTTTTGCCAATTGTTTTAAATCTTTCTTATTAGCTATGTTAGGCATGCTATTATCTTAATCTTCTTAACATCCATGTGAGAGTTTGACAAGTCAGCAGGGGATCTTGCCATAGCTGCCAAGGATACATGATTACATTACAGTTCCAGAGACTCACACTCCAGAGCTCCCACTGGATTCACCTCCCAGACAGATTTCTTCAACTCTAAAAGACAAAGTCTAGGGCCAGGAGGTAACTTATATGGGCCAGTATCTTGGACTTTCATCTGATCATTCAACCTAGAGGAAAAAAAGCAGATAAAGAGAAAAAAGGTGTGTGTATGTGTGACAAAGAGATAGAGAGAGAGAGAGAGACCCCAACCAACTCCATCTGGGGAGGCTCTTGCAACCACCCAGAGTCAGTTCTGATAGACTTTAGAAATGCATTTTAATATTCTAAAAGAGTTAAAGTCCAGAGGGGGTAGTTGACACTGTGGTAGAACTTGACTCTACCTTTTTCATAGAATTAACTCAGGTTAGGAAAATAATTTTGTTTTTTTGGCAACTGAGATCATTGTGGGCAGAACAGCTTTTTCTCAGGGAATTCTCTGCATAAACCTTCATCTCCTCTGCAAACTCTTGCTGTAGCCATACTGATGAGAAGTTTCCATTGTGCCGACTCTCCGGCCAAACCATCTTTGGCTTTAGCCCCTGTTTAACTCTTACCCTTTTGTTTTAAAAGAATATTGTCAGGACAATGCAAGGTGTTGGTGGTGGGGTGATGTATGGGATGGACCCCTGTATGATGTTATGCATGTTTGTTTTGTAAGTTCACAACTTTTACTATATGCTTATTGTTTATGTTTGTTCATGTATGAATGATAAACTTCAATTTAAAAAGTTAAAAAAAAAAGAATATTGTCAGGGCTCCAGGGTGTCATCATTTCATGGCCATTTACCTCTGGTCCAGACATGTGTCACCCTAACCCTAAAGAACAGGGGAGTTCTCATCACTAACTTTGAGATTCTGGAAATAGCACAAGAAACAAGGGTTTGAATCAGGTTCAAGAGAGATATCTAGGGAGCATCGTAATTTCATGGTCAAGTTCCTCTAAGCCCTCTCTTTTCTTTGAAATAAGTGTATCCAGAGATATCTCCAAGGTTCAAGATCAGATGCAGATGGAATCTACTATAAAGCAATATTCGCTAATAGTGGTCTTGGGTGTGTACCCAGCCAGCCTTCAGATGTCTCTGTAGTTGATGAACAGGCTCTACCCAAGAATAATCCTTTGGTGTCTGGCAGGGAAAGCTCTGGGTAGATGAGCGTAGGAATCCCCTAGGAAGCTTATTAAATATATAGATTCCCAGCCCCACCCCTCAAAAATTCTGATTTGTCAGGTCTGGGCTCTGACACAGATGATGGATCATAGTCTTTTAGGGACGTGGGGTGATTTGTCACTCTCACATGCACTTGCTACAATCTTCAACACACCTGCCCCCTCCCTCTACACCTTCAGCGTTTAGGACCCTGGAGCCAGTTTCCCTGGTGAAACAGTTTCTGCTTGTCTGTGCCTTAAATCAGGATTTTCACTGTTTCCTTGAGTTCTTGTAGAAACTCACAAGGGACATGTGAGGTTTTCTATGAGAGGAGTGACATGCTACGGAATTAATGATCTCTTTTCATGCTTTAATTTTCTGTTAGGATAGTCTTCTGAATTCCATTCCTGCCCCTTTGCCCATGCTCAGAATAAACTCCACAGGCAGGGAACACTGCCTGTTTTCAGAAGCAGAATCAAGGATTATGTCAGTTCACACTGCATTTCTTTGATGTGCAATTAAGCAGTTTATCATTTTGCACATTATTCATTTGTTTTTTCTTTTTCCATTTACTGAATCATTTGTCTTTTCTTTGCCACTTTTTATGGGTGAACTTCATAACATAATTTTAAGTACCAGCAAAAATTCTTTTAGAATTACATTTTATTTATGAAAAATATGGGTTGAATTGGCATCTTTGCAATATCATTTCTTTGCTTTGAGGAACAGGCATATCTCTTCATTTCGTCTCTTTTTAAAATATTCCTCAAGAACTGTCTTGTTTTTTGATTGCTCCTTTTCCAGAGCAGTTTGTTCTGGTTTTAAGGATACCGCTAGTATCCACTAAAATTTGCCTTTTGCGGCCATTATTTGTTGGCCCGATATTTCTCTCTGTCTTCATTCATTCCTGAATCTGGCAGGATTCATCCAGATCTGGCTCTGCCAGTTGGGCTGCCCCTAGCTTTGTTGGTCAGTGGACATGATGGCTCAATCTCCCGCTCAGGGGACAGCTGGAGGGCACTGCTCTGGTTTCCCAACTGCCAGCCATTATCTTTATCTAGTGAGCCTGTGCTGTGCTGAGGTGCAATATTTTGCAAAAGGCACCATACGCTTGTCATGCATTAACTCAGGTCATACAACCCTATAAGGTAGGGACTGTTGCTGTTCAAATTATAAAGGAAGAAAGAGGATTCACAAGACCAAGTGACTTGGCTTATAGAGCTGGTATTTGTCAAAGGCAGGGTTGAAGTCTGGCTCCTGGGCTCTTACCCAGAGTGCCCTGCACGTGATTTTGATGCATCCCTAGCAAGTGGCAAGGTCCTCACTTGGCGATAATCAAGACTATTGTTTTTTTAGCATTTAGGTAAATTGACACACTTAAACCACTGACACAAAGACTAGAAAGAAATGAAATACTTATTCTACGACTTCATTTATACTAGAGAAGAGTTTTACAGAGAATGTAGTTCATCTAAAACCACGAAGATTTCAACATATTGTGGAAATGCCAGTATCACAGGAAAAAAAAAAGTGACAGAAACAAAGTTAAACAAAGTTAGTCCTCGGTGTCCCCAACCTTTTGCCCCTCGCCCTTGGTCTTATGTCCTCCCTACTTTTGCCAGCTGAGGAAGTCTGCTCCCTGGAGATAACATGCACGTTTATGTTAAGGTGCTAATGACTGATGACAGATTTATGTGTAACCCCTACCAGGCATCTAGTCTTTTTATTTCAACAGGGATAGGACAGAAGAAGGGAGCTTGCATTCTGGAGCTTAGCACCAAATCTTCCAGTCTCAAATGAGGACTTGAGTAGGAGATTTGTTTAGACACTGAACTTCTATTTTCCTCAACCAAAAAAAAAACCAAAAAACACAAACAAACAAAAAAAAATAGGGCAGTTTCTTAGGGAGGTCCTCATTTTTTAATACTTTTGAAATACTATTATTTTATTTTACAAATTAGAGAATGGAATCTCAGAAAG
The DNA here is from genome assembly GCA_029593785.1 of Cabassous unicinctus. NCBI lineage: Eukaryota > Metazoa > Chordata > Mammalia > Cingulata > Chlamyphoridae > Cabassous > Cabassous unicinctus. The sequence continues at coordinate 12,044 of JAQZBX010067305.1, forward strand.
GTTAAAATACCTTTCATATGTCACCCAGCTGGTGAGTGATAGAACTGGGATTTAAGTCCACATCTGTCTTATTCCAAACCTTAATGTTAAATGTTAATGTTAAAATGTTAAACCTCAACATTTTCCGTAAATAAGTTTTGCCTGCAATTAGACATGAAAACTATAGCCATAATATCATCCTGTGGCATCTCTTTGAAAACTCAAGTATTCTATAAATATGCATCATTGTCATATTAAATCATAATGATTTAAACAACTGATGTTTATTAAGTGTCTATGATGTGCCAGATGCTATGGTAAGCACTTTTTAGGAATCATCTAATTTCATCTTCACAGGAGCACCATGAGGGAATTCAGTTCTTGTGCTCTATTTCACAGATGAGGAAACTGAGGTTTAGTAAGTTAAGGAATTTGCCCAATAGTGCACTGCCGTGTCCTCAGTGCGTATTAAGCACTAGCTCTAGGCAAGGCACTGTTCAATGTGCTGGAGAGATAGCAAAAGGCCCAACACCCTGCTGTCTGGGGAGGGAGCCATGTACATAGCAAGAATGCAAAGCAAGGCACTGGTACATTGTAAGATTGTGAAGCCAGCAGACATGCTGGGTGCCAAGTGCATGGGCTGGATGAGCACCACAGGGTTCGGAGCAGGAAGACATGCACACACCCTGATGGAGTCTGCAGAAGGCCTCGAAAAGAAATACAACTTGATCTGGGCCTTGATAGGCAGGGAGCACGTTTCATTATCTCCACGATGAGAATCTACTCACATAGTCTAAGGAGGTTGGCCACCTCCTTCGAAAGAAGAAGGAATTGCTGCTCCAGACAGAACGTGTCCCTGATATGTCCATTGCCCAGGTCAGTACCTGGAACATCAGAGGTATTCAAGAACTGTGTTCATTGTGGAGTTGAGACATTGCCGCCTGGTAGGCTGTTTCTGTGGCTTATGAAGCTCTGCCCACATGCACACACCAGCTTGCTCCTGGAAGTGAGTTTTCTGTTTTAAGCAGGTATCAAATAGGCCACCAGTGCAGTACTGGGTTCCTGTAGAGGATGAAAGAGAAATGGAACACTTGGCCCCCTTCTTTTGAGGATTGTAAATTCAAGATGAGGTGGGAATCTAAATTAACATGCCTGGTACCAGTGGAATATAATTATGAGCTAAACCTTAGTTTTTCCTAAAGAAGTGACGGAAGCTGTGAGGGCTGACATAGTTAAGAGAGAATATTTGGAGGAGGTGGAACTGGACCTGGAACTTATGGAATAAGTAGGAGGATTAGGAAATTTTGACAGAAATGACTAACGGCCTGCAGGTAGGGTCAGCTTGGCCTTTGAGGGATGAGGGAGCCAGAGAAGCAGGGAAAAGCTCTTGTGGTCAGGGCAGAAATAGCAAGTGAAGGAAGTCAACCAGCCACTCCAACCTTTTGTGAAACAACCAAATTCTCTCACACTGGCATTGGATGGAGGAAGGGGAAGAAAAGAGAAGAGAAGGAAAGAGGTGCTATAGTTGGAAAGAGAGAACAAGCTGGGCTGGGGAGTCTCAGCAGTGCTCCTTGAAGACGGTCAGCAGAATGCCCATCTAAAGAAGGAGCTTCTCTTCCTTCTGCCCTGAGCACAGGAGAGGAAACTGAGGTCCTGGAAGCATGGCCAGGTCAGGGTGAGCCCCTGAAGGCCCCCACAGCTGTGCAGAACTGCACCTTTCATGTATGAATCTTACCATCAGAGACACGCATGTGTCAATGGTTTCCCTGCAGCATGCAGGCACCTTTGTTTTATGCGATGCTTGAATTCAGAAAAACCAAATGCTCACAGTGTTATGCTGGTAGTTCAGTTCCATGCTGTAGATCTGTCGGCTTGCTTCAAAACAACTACTGATGCCATCCAAGTCCAACGTTTGATTGGAAATGAAAGGCATTCTTTCTTTCCGTAGAAGATTAAGAAGGAAGCATACTCATGGATCGGAAAGCCTTGCTGTCTTCTTTTTCCAAGAATAAAGATGGGCTCATTTAGCATGATTTCCACCTGTTCTCCTGGTGATTAGTGTTTAAGTGACTTTCTCTGGGTATTAGTCACTCCAAGGAAATGAAATGATGCTATGGTAATTGGCCATGTGGGTTTCTTTGCTTCCCTGGGGATTTCACTTGGCTCAGAGAGCATTTTCTTTTACATAGATTCTGTCTACAGTCTTTATTTAGCTAATTAGATGGCTCAAGGGAGCGGGGCTGGCATTGGGGGGTGGAGGGAGGTGGAGAGTGGGGCAACATATTATAACGGGAAGAGCACTTAATTGAAACAGGGTATGAGTCCTGCTCTAAACCAATATATTTTCTCTTCTAATAAGCTCTTATTTGGGGACAACTGTGATACATACATAACCTCATTTAAACTTCACTCTAATAACTGTATGGTGTTGATATATGATCAACTTTTCAGAGATGAGAAAACTCAAGTTCAGAGGCTAAGTAACTTACCCAAGGTTTCCCAGCTGGTCAGCGGCGACACGGGAATGGAACTCTAATTAGCCTTAATTCCCACGCTCTGCTGTCGGTGATTAGTTTCTACTTACTTGTTGCATGACCTTGGCATAAATCACTTTACTTCTCCATCCTCGGTTTCTTTAAGACATGGTCCATGAGGAAGAGGATGGAAATCGCTGCCCTTTATCAGCATATAGCACAAAGCTGCCATGTAAGCCAGAGCTCAATATAGTGACAGAAGATGCTGCCCAGTGTGGAGGCATGAGCATGTGTCATAGAGAAGGGTTAGCTTTGGACAAAGCTTAGCCACACTTATTTATTTCCTGGACTGCTGACTCCATTTTTTTTTTTTTTTTTTTTTGTCATTTTTCAATGATGCTTATTTTTTAAACATGTCTGTTTTCTAGTTGGAAAGAAAAATAATTTCTTGGTCTGTATCCAAATTTTCCTTGAGTTATTACATTAACTACATATAATACTAGCCTAGGTGGTATACTACAATGCCTTCAAAGCACTTTTCTACATAGTCATTTAGTCTGCATCAACTCTGTGAGGATTATTGTTATTCTTATTTTTATAATGTAAATCTGGGCTGTCCAATACAGTAGCCACATGTAGCTATTTTAATTTAAATTATTTAGATTTGAATAAATTTGAAACTTCACTCCCTTAGTCATACTAGCCATATTTAAAGAGCTTACTAACCCACATTCTGAACACTTGTATGTATAATCTCTTTTAACCCTCAAAACAATCTGTGAGGTATGGCTTTACAGATGAAACAGCTTTGTCTTGGAGAGATTTGCTCACTTGCCAAGGTCAAATACAGCTGAAGTGTGGTGGATCTTGGTTATTTATGGCAGCAAACTCTCCTCTCAAGCTAGCAAACTCTACAGTACTCCTCATGGAGAAATTAGGAACAAAAAGATACTTACCAAATGTGACTAGCACATCTATACCATTTTGATATTTTTAAACAAGTTAATATTTCACATCCTTGTATTTTCATCAGTCTTGCATATTTGATGTAGTGAAATAGAGAAATTCATAAATGGATATTCTTTTTTTTACTTTATTTTGTACATTTAATAATTGAAAATATAAACAATTAAAAACTAAAAAGTAAACACAGATGAATAAATATATACATTTCTCAATTAAATGTACTGGATACATTAAAAAAAAAAAAAATGTGACTAGCACTTTGACTTCCAGGAAGATGGAGTAGACATAGTTTTACCTAGTCATCCCACTGATTACAACTTAAAACCCTAAACATTATATATAAAATATACATTAGAAGATTCTGAACAGTGGAGAGAAGGCAGACTGGCTAGGGACCTTAGGCCCCAAGGAAAGATACAATGGTGTGTTCCCTAATATATCCCAGTCTTGGAGGGGAATAAATTGGCAACCTG
>JAQZBX010067306.1:0-15963 GCA_029593785.1 Cabassous unicinctus
TATGGAAGTGGACAGTCTGAGAAAAAAGCCTCATGGCTACAAACACTCAGGAGATGGATGACTGTTACCAAAGATACAGAGGGGACAATCAAAACTTGTAAATAGTGAAATTCTAAAACATCTTGTATATACAAAGCCCATGATAAAACAGAGGCCCATAAAGACAAGGAAAACAATGCACCCAGCATTTGCTTTAGGCAGATCTTCCTGATAGGAAGGCTGAGGCTCAAGAAAATCTCTGACTTAAGACTGTTTACAAAACCAAGAGTCAGACATCTTTAGGAATAAATCCCATAATTAAGATTTTTAAGACATTAAAAAGTACAGTGTGAAGCACCAAGATAAAATACAATGAAACTGGAAATTATGGCCCATCCAAATGCAGAGGAAGAAAATCCAGAAACCACTCATGAAGATGACAGGAATGTGGAAATGCAGAGAAAGAGCCAAAAGGTATGAGAAAAACAATGAATTAGCAATATGAGAATCTTAGTAAAGAGCTAGAAAATTTAAAAATGAACAGAACAGAACTGCTAAGTTGAAGACCAAAATGACTGGAGTGGAAAATGCCCAGAAAGTTTTCATGAGCAGACTGGAAATGACAGAAGAATTAATCAGAGAACTTGTAGACAAGACATGTGAATGAGTCAGGCTGAGGAGTAAAATGTAACAGAAATATTAAAAATGAAAAGAGCCTAAGATACTTCCTGATACATGATATACACTGGGGGAGTATCAGAAAGAAAGGAAAGAGGAAAGGGGCTGCCCTGGTTGGAGTCCTTTGTGGACCCCAGAAAATAATGTTCTTAAGCTCATTCATTCCTGTGCATGTGAACCTATTGTATGTAACACTTTTCAGTTAGATTAAGTAAAGGGATGTTTTGATTAAATCACTTTTGATTAGATTGCTCTAGTTTAGTGCCTTGATTAGATTACAGGACCCAGGTTGTGTCCTAATCCTTTTACTGGAGTCTTATACTAATGGAACACAGAGAAAGAAAGCTGCCATTTTACCCTGCCATCTGAGAGGGGACTCCAGGATCACCTACAGCACTGAACGACAGAGAAACCCTGAGAGGTTGAAAAAGAGGCTACAGGCTTTAATCAGCAGAGCGGGACAAGTGTGAAGAGATGAGGCCTAGGGAGAGAGGAGCCATATGCCTAATCAACCACAGCTGAGCTTGGAAAAAAAATGAGCCTGGAGGACAAGGTGGAGTCTGGAAACCATTTTGCCTTGCCACATAGCAGGAGTCCAGGATCTGCCAGCAGCCACTTTTAGGTGAGACAGCATCTCTGATGTTGCCTTGATGTGGATATTTTCAAAGCCTCTGAACTGTAAGATTTTACCCTAATAAATTCCCATTATAAAAGCTAACTCATTTCTGGTATTTATTCATTGACAGCTATTAGCAAACTAAAGCACGGCCAGAAGGAATATTCAAAGAAATAATAGCAGAGAAATTCCAAAACTTATCAAAAAAACATAATTATGCACAACTAAGAAGCTCAGAGAAACCAAACAAGATAAACATGAAGAAAAGTACACTCCATCATATATTGATTACACAATCAAATGCAAAGGACAAGGAGAGAGTTCTGAAAGCCTCAAGAGAAAAACAATGTGCTACATCCAAGGGAGTCCCAATTAGATTGAGTGATGATTTCTTATCAGAAACCATGGAGACAAGAAGGCAATGTGTTGAAATACTTAAAATGATGAAAGAATTCAACAAGCAGTGGAGAATTTTATATCCAGTGAAACTTTCAAACATAAGGGAGAGATTAAGAAATCTCAGATAAACCAATACTGAGGATATACATCACCGCTAGTCCTGCTCTACAAGCAATGCTAAAGAAGTTCTTCTGACTGAAAGAAAAGTACACTAGACAGAGGTTCAAAGCAGCATAAAGAAGTAAAGACCTGAGGTAAAGGTAACTACTATGGTAATTATATGTGCTTGTATTTTTGTAGCATATTTTTAGATGTAAATCCACTTCTTAATTCTTACAGGTGTTAAAATGTAAATTCATAAAAAGTAATGAAAAATCTGTGTTTTTTGTCTTATAATGTACAAAGATAAAAGTGGTAATATGTACAAAAATTTGATGGAGGACAGAAGGTTATAGTAAAGTTATGTGTGCACAGTATTGATTAAAGCTGCTGTCAAACCAAATAAGATTGTTATAAATTTAAGATGATAATTTTAACCACATAGTAACCACAAAGAAATTATATGAAAAAGAAATCCAGACAGAGATGTGAAGGCACTCAATATAATACACCACACACAAAAAAATCAAACAAAAATAAAAGTAGGCATTAATGATAGTGAGGGGAAAAAATGGTATAAGACTTAGGAAGGCTAAATAACAAAATGCCAGAAAAAAGTCCCAAACTATCAGTAAGACTTGAAATGTAAATAGATTGAAGACACCAGTCAAATGGTGGAGATTGGTGGAATGGATAAAAAAGTTTTACCCAACTATATGCTGTCTGCAAAATATTCACCTTATAGTCAAGATACAATTAGGAAAGGATGGAAAAAAATATAACATGCAAGTAGTAATCAAATGAGAGCTGGTGTGGCTATACTAATATAGAATAAAATAGATGTTAAGTCAAAAACATTTACAAGTAAATGAGAGTTATTATATACAGTTAAAGGAGACAATGTAACAAGAAGATGTAACAATTATTAATACAAATGCACCTACTAGTAAAGCCCCAAAGCATATGAAGCAAATACTGACAGATTTAAAGGGAGAAATTGATGGTTTTACATTAAAAGTAGACTTTAATACACCACTTTCAATAATGGATAAAACAAGTCAGAACATCAATAAGGAAGTACAAGATTGAATGATAGTCTTAAATAACTGAACCTAAAAGGCATATATGCAATGCTTTACCATACAAAAACAGAAAACTTTCTTCTCAAGTTCACATGGATTATTCTCCAGGATAGACCATATGTTGGGTCACAAAATAGGCCTCAGTAAATTAAAAAATTTTGAAATCATACAATGTTTACTGTCTGATCACAATGGAATGAATCTAGAAATCAATAACAGAGGAGAAAATAGAACATTCACAAATATGTGGAAATTTTAACAGGATATCCTTAAGCAATCAATGGGTAAAGAGAAAATCAGAAGCAAAATTAGGAAATATCTTGAGTTGAATTAAAATGAAAATACAACATACTAAAACTTATGAGATAATGTAAAGGTAATCTTGAGAGGGAAATTTATATCTCTATATGAACTTATTTTAAAAAAAAGCAAGACATCCCATCAGAGAAAAAGAAGAGCAAATTAAACCCAAATCGATTAGAAAGAAGGAAATAACAAAAATTAGAATAAAGATAAATTAAATAGAGAAAAAAAGACAGAACATCATTAAAACGAAAGTTGGTTCTTTGAAAAGATCATTAATATTGACAGTCTTTTAGTTAGACTGACAGAGAAAAAAGGAGATATGTTACAATTAACTAAAATCAGAACTGAAAATGGGGGCATTACTATTGACCATGCTGAAATAAAAAGGCCTATAATAGGATACTATGAAAACTGTATACAAATAAATTAGATATTCTAGATGAAATGGAAAATTCTTAGAAACAAACTACCTACATTGACTCAAGAAAAAATTGAAAATCTCAACAAAACAATTAGTAATAAATAAATCTCCCAGAAAAAAAAAAAGACTCCAGGACCAGATGGCTTCACAGGGGAATTCTTCCAAACATTCCAAGAAAACATAATTCAAATTGTGCTCAAACTCTTCCAAAAAATTGAAGAGAGGGAACATTCCCTACTTCATTCTATGAGGCCAATATCACCCTCATACCAAGGCCAGATAAAGATACCATAAGAAAAGGATACTACTGACCAATATATCTTAGGGATAGAGATGCAAAAATTTGCAACAAAATACTAGAATATTGAATCCAACAGCACATTAAAGGAATTTTTCACGATGATCACATGGGGTTAATCCCTGCTATACAACGTTGGCTCATCATAAGAAAATCAGCTAATGTAATGTACTGCATTATCAGAATTAAAGAAAAAAAAACACATCATCATTACAATTAATGAAGAAAAATTATTTGACAAAATTTTGTACTCTTCATGACTAAAACCCTTAGAACACTATGAATGGAAGGAAATATACTCAACATGATACTTAATGGTGAAAGACTGTCACCTTTCCATCTAAGATCAGGAAAAAGATAGGATGTCCACTGTCAACACTGTTATTCATCATTGTAAGGGGGAAGTTCTTGCCAGAGAAATTAGGCGAGAAAAAGTAATAAAATTTATCCAAAACTACCCAAAGCAATTTATAGATTCAATGAAATCCCAATTAAAATTCCAACAGCCTACTTTGCAAACATGAAAAAGCCAAACATCAAATATCAGTACATGGTGTTGATAGTGGGGTGAAATGTGGGGAAAATGCAAGTAAAGCCATCATTCTTTGGGATATGAATGCATTCTTGTTGTCATAGGAATGTTTTCTTGGTAGAAGCCCACTGCAGCTAACAAAATATTAAACTTCCATCCAGGGAAAGCCCTTATTCATTCTCAGAAAGGTAAAGATCTCAGAATAGATAAACCAAGCCTAAGAAAAGAAAGCAGGCCAATATGCCAAGCCTTCAATCTTAATGCTTGTACTTATAAAGCTGTTTCTGTAAAAATGAAACTTAGCCTAATTATAAATAATACCTAAGAGTTACCTCCTGAAAACATTCTTGTTATTCAAATGTGACCTCTCAATCAAATTCCACAAATGAACTCACTACCTCCCCCAATGTGGGATGTGCCTCCCAGGCAGAAACCTTAATAGTACTGAGGGATTATTACCAAGCTCTACCAGCAATGTATTTGGCAAAAGACCTTGACCAAATGGGGAAACAAATTAAAATAATTTTCATGGCTAAGAGATTTCAAAGTGGGTCAAGATTTCATTCTCGAGGTTTTACTTATGCAGATCTCAGACAGATTTAATTAACTGCCTCAGTAAAATAAGTCTCAAACAAGACTGCTTATTAGGGCTCAAGGCACATCCAGACACCAGCAGCAAGGAAAAGAGCCTCATGAAATTGACATCACTTTGGCAAGTCATATTTGGGAATATATGATAATATATTTCCCAATATAACATAAATATACTCATTTATAATTCTCCTATTCATGATTCTTCTACTCCTTTTATTTGAACCTATAATTTTCAATATATCCATTAAATATATCTCTCAGAGACATAAATCTTTGGATCTTTCATATTGAGCCATGAATCCCAGCAGATTTGCAGCCATATGCTACTCTACAGTTTTAGGATTGCACTGGACACCCCCCCAAAAATGATTATGATGGACAAGTCCCATCCCAAAAAACAAGGAATATCTGCCAATACAAGCAAAACAATTCCTTCTATCTTCCCCATGGTATCTAATTCTCCTCTCAGCAAGAAGCAATTTGAGCAGACATCATCTCAAATTCCTCAAGATTGAGGAATGAATAAACATCAGGGGGTATTGTAACCACTGCTAAAAGTAGAGTTATTGTTTTTGTAGTTATTATCTTGTGTTAATTGAAGAACTTGTAACTGATATAAAGATAGTGGTTGCCAGGGGTTCAGATGGGAAGTGGAAAGATGAACAGGTGGAACACAGGGCACTTTTAGGGCAGTAAAATTGTTTTGTATAATATTGAAATGATGGACACATGACATTATACACTTTCTAAACCTATAAAACTGTATAGCACAAAGTTTAAGCTGTAATATAAACTATAGACTTTGGTTAAGAGCAATACTTCAATACTGGTTCATCAATTATAATAAATGCAAACATTAACCTATGATGTTAATGAAAAGGGAAACTATGTGTGTCTTGTGTGGGGGGATTATATGAGAATTCCCTTTACATCTGGTGCAATTTTTTAAAATCTAAAACTTCTTTAAAAATAAAGTTTGTTATTACAAAAAGAAAAATTACATAGAAGGTTAAGGGGCTCTGAATAGCAAAGCCATCTTGAAAAAGAACAAAACTGGAATGTTGGAGGACTCACACTTGCCAATCTTAAAACTTATTACAAAGCCCATTAATCAAAACAGCATGGTACTGGCAGAAGGACAGATATGTAGTTCAATGGAATAGAACTGAGAGTTCAGAAATCAACCCTCACATCTAGAGCAAACTTATTTTTGACAGGATGGCAAAAATCATTCAATAGGGAAAAAATATTCTTTTCAAGAAACAGTGCAGAAAACTGAATCTTCATTTCCAAAAATAAAATGAGGAGGCCCCCCTCACCTCATTTACAAGTATAAACTCAAAATGGATCAAAGACTTAAATATAAAGGCTAGAACTATGAAGTCCTAGAAAAAAACATAAGGAAACATACTTAGGGCCGCATATTAGACAATGGTTTCTTAATCTTTGCAGCCAAAGCACAAGCAACCAAAGGAAAAAGTAGATATATGGGAGCTCATCAAAATAAAATCTTTTGCACAGCAAAGGATTTTATCATGAAAGTAAAATGATATCTTGCACAATGAGAGAAAACATTAGGAAACTACATATCTGAAAAAGTTTAATATTCACAATACATAAAGAAATCCTTTCACTTAACAAAAAAAGACAACCTAATTTAATAAATGGACAAAAGACATGAATAGATATCTCTCTAAAGAAAATATACGAATGGTCAAAAAGCACATAAAAACATGCTCAACATCATTAGTCATCAGAGAAATGCAAATCAAAACCATAATGTGGGGAAAGCAGTGCCTGCTTTCTATGTTCAAGTTCCCAGGTTCATTCCCTGATAACCTCTTAAAAAAATAAATAATGTGATACAATTTCACAACCACTAAAATGGCTTCCTTTTTAAAAAATGGAAAATAATAAATGCTAAAGAAGATGTTGAGAAGTGGGAACAATCAATCATGGCTGGTGGGAATATAAAATGGTGCAACCACTTTGTAATATAGTTTGGCAGTTACTCAGAAAGTGAAGTATAGAATTACCATATGACCCAGTAATCCCAGTATTAGATATATACCTGAAAGCATTGAAAGCTGGAACTCAGATATCTGCACACTGAAGTTCATAGAGGCATTATTCACAATTGTCAAAAGATGGAAGCAACACAAGTGTCTAACAACCAATGAACAGATACTATCTAGCTCTAAAATGGATTGAAGTCCTGTTACATTGTACAACAAAAATGAACCATGAAGACATAATGTTAAGTTAAATAAGCTGGCCACAAAGGAACAAATATTCTATGATCTCACATATTCGAAACAAATATAATAAAGTCATAGAATCAGAATCTAGGGTATAGATTACCAGAAGATGGGGTGGGAATAGGGAGTGGGAAGTTAATGTTTAAAATGAACAAGATTCCTATTTGGAATGATGGAAAAGTGTTGGTAATGGATGATGGACATGGTAGTACAACATTATGAATACAGGTAACAAAATTGAAATATATATCTGCATATGAATATAAAATGAAATCTTAGATTCTGTATGTGGTAACAGAATAATAATTTTAAAAACTCCATGGAACTATGCTACACAGTGATCCCTAAGTTAAGCTATGGACTTTAGTTAATAGTACAAGTATAAAAATGTACTATCACCAGTGGAAGTTGTTGTTGGTGGAGTGGTGTATGGGAATGCTGTATTTCATGAATGACTGTTCTGTAAACCCATGACTTGTCTAATGAAGAAAAAAAATTTTTTTAAAGTAAGTGAACATGTAGTCTACACCGTGGGGATGTTAGAGTTTCAAGATAAAAGGAATGTATAAACATTGCACTTTAGAGTCCTGTGTTCCTCCCTTGACCACCAATGACAGAGGAACTCACTTTTAAGACTAAGTGTTTTGGTGTTCAAGGTATAGTGTTGTAGCCTTATCTCAACCAAAAGAGTCTATGAAAAATACTAGGAAAATATTTTCTGGGATTGAAATATCCCTCATTATTGTTCATGCAATGAAGGCAAATTACCCAGTGTTATTTGATGTGCATAGATGATCAGACCTTGTAGAACCACAGTGATGTTACCAATGAATGTGATAACATTTATGGCACACTGGTGGCCTTCAGCATTGCAATATAATATATTATTATATTTTCAGTAGCTAGTAGCTTTGAAACAAAGTATATTTTCTTGTTTATGAGGATAAGCTCTAGTATCAAATGGTAGGTTTTGTACATGTTGACACTTAGTCACTGTGTGCAATAAAAGCCTCTCAAGTGCTTCAAATTTTTTTCTGTAAAAGGAGAAAAATAACAGAAATCAAATCATGGGATTGTGTAAGAATTAACTGAACTAGTCCATATAAAGTGGATGGTGGTTTCTAATATGTAAGTATTACTCATTTTAAAAGAGTTAATATGTTAAAAGTACAAAGAAAAGATGGTATTTATTCATCCCATGGACTTTTTTTAATTCAAAGAGGTGCTCCAAAATATCTCATTTACTCTGTATATACTCTGTGATTTGATGGAAAAAAAGCAATTGTGGGAAGCCATAATAAAGATACATATATTCAACAGCACTTTCAGAAACATGAAACATTTTCCATTAAGGTATCAGTTTTTCTGGTAAAAAAAGATTAAAGTTAACCTTTGAATCACCATAAATACAGTGGTATTCACCTTATTAAATATGTGGGCTAAGGTTAAGCACAATTTTGGAAGGTAGCAATCATTACCAAGTTGCTCTAGCATCAATTTGAAAGAAAGAAGTGGACATTTATGGGAGAGGGATTGCCTTAGATTGCTAAAGGGTTTCTGATGTGAAGTATCAGAAATGGGTTGGCTTTTATAAAGGAGATTTTTTGAGGTAAATGCTTAAATTTTCAAGGCAGTGATATGCCCAAATCAAAGCACCATCAGAGATGCTTTTTCACCAAAGTCAGCTATTGGTGATCTTGGTGTCATGTCACATGGCAAAGCTGGGTCAACAATTTTTGTTAAATTTTCTGCCTTCCCTCCAGAATCTACCATCTCCAGTAGTTTAGTTGTTGGCAACCAGACATATGGCTTCTTTCTTTCCAGTCTCCTCTCTCAGTCTCTCGGGGCTTCTCTGTTTTCCGATAATCCTCTCTTTGACAAGGCAGGATTAAATATAGCAGCTTCCTTTTCCTCTTTATGTGTGTGTCTCTCTGTGTCTCAGTTTATATCAGATCTAGCAAGAAAGTGGGCACTCAACCTGAATCACATCTGACTGATGTGGACCAATCAAAAGCATCTCACAGGAACAGGAATGGATTCAATCAAAATTATCTTTTTGGGAGTCAAAAAAGAATTTCAAACAGTCATAGGAATATATTGATTATTAGATAGATTTGAAAGTATATTCCACATGTTGCTTAACAGTTTTTAATTTAACTTTAATTATCAAGTCATGATTTGTGAAGAAAAAGGAGAAAAAGCTCTCAGTACCAGGGGAAAGTACTGTCCCTTTACTCCCACATTCTTTAATATTTTCAGTTGGCATTTTCAAGGCCTAGATGTTCCCTATCATACTAAAAAAACTGGTCTTAATAAATCCCCTCTTTTACCAGGAGTATGGGGTTTTTACTCTCTTTTGGCAATAGTAGAGGAGAAACTGATAGGTTTCACAAGTATAATGAAAATGTCTGTAATTTTACATGAATTATGTGATTTTATGCCAAATCCTCAAATTTTAAGTCTTATCTTTTATAAGACATATTAATTAACTTTTCAATATATGTTTGAGGTAGCCCTAAGAGTTCCTGATGATGGGATTGTTTATATGTAGCCCACTAGTGTCAAAATTGCAAGATAGTATGGGACAGTCATGAGTGGTGACATTAAGTAGAATTTAACTTTAGAATTCACTGAAGTCCTGGGTTCTGCAATGATTTTTATTGCAACTTCAGTAGGAAATATTTTGTGACCATGGGGCAAATATCACTACTGAAGGAAGGAATGGTAAACTACAGAAATGCATGCCAAAAACTGCAAAACTGAGATAACTGAAGGAGAACATTGGATCTCCTAGCAAAGAGAATCAGAGAATCTCCTGAGGAGTGGGCTTTTGTCCTGAGACTAGTACAAACAAGAATTCCTGTGCCACAGATCACCAGGCACCACACTGTATGGGGTGTGGGCAATGATACTTGTGGATCCAACCTCAGGAGAAATAACCCCATTCTCCAGAACCCAAATCAGATGACGCGTTTACCTGGAGGAGGATTAAAGCATTGATTCAGTATATAGGACCTTTTTCCCTTACTTAAAATGACTGAGGATAACAAATACCAAAATAAGATTTTGCTCATTGTAGTCAATAAAATGTGACACACAGCATAGCCCAAATGTATCACTGTCCTTCCAATGGACCTGAAGAGAAACCAGCACCATCCATCATAGGATTCCAATAACATTACTTTCGAAGTCTGGAAAAATGTTTCCTCTAGGACACTCCTACTTGTGTGCAAATATGCCAGAGATTTCACTGACAATCTCAGAAAGCCAAAAGAGAATGAAGGAAATAATTTGTGTCAGTCACAAAAATTATGAATAGCCCCTTGGTGTCTATTTAACTTAAATTTACATATTAAGCATTCCCTGAACTCAATTTTAGGCACTGCAATGGTTGTAGAGAAAGGACTGATTGAGGTGCAGTGTGTAACTGAAGCTAGAAGCCTTCTTTAGCCACTCACTCAGGAGGACTTATATTTTTCTGGGTACAATTGATGAGCAAGAGTGTAATCTAAGAGCACAAATATATGTAGGGATCTGAGTAAGAATGGATGTCATAGCAAGAGGGAGCAAGCCCATATTTCACTGAACATGAGTATATACAATGTGGACAGGAGCAATGGTGCAAACATCTGGGGCTGTGAATGTGTTAGATTCTTCCTGTATCTACCTTGCTCTTACTGGGCTTTGGATACTGGACCAAACTCTCTAGATAGATGAGTTTCTGGACCATTACTTTGTCCTACACTTAATCAATAATGCTGACAAAGGAAAAGAAAATTCCTATGACAACCAGAACTATATGGAATAGATTGATGAGAAGAATTTAACCTCTTGATTATTCTTGGCATTATTATTAACTGTTTGACTAAGACTCAGATACTTCTGTCAATATATGTGACTATCTATTCCAACATTTTACACTGGACTGGACAAAAATAATACAACTTATCCAAATGTTTCCATTCCATAGGCTCACCTGTGACCAAAATTTGAAATTGTGCTTCATTGAAGTATGTGAAACTTTCAAAAGAACAACTGTATTCCCCTTCATCAGAAGGCTGAATGGGATGGATCCTGAGGGCCACAAGCCCTTTGGTGATGTTTTCTCTCAGGAACTCTGTCCTTCCGTGGTACTCCGGCCTCTGCTGCTCAAAATGATCCTGAAAACTCCTGTAGACATGCACCAGTCCAAAAGGATGGTTATGGTACCATCTCACTTCCATGTTCTGAACATCCATCGATGGGCTGAGATGACAGGACAACACAGCCTCTTCTCCTACCAAGGCGATGACAGGTGCTTTTGGTCCTATCACCTGGAATTTCTCTGGTAAATATTTATGAAAAAGACAAGATTAGCCTTAAGACTTTGGTAGGAATTTTGTGAACACCTGATGAGAGATGTAGAAAAGCTCAACTAAAATAATGACCTGTGTTCTGTAATAAATAGATTTAAAATAAATGTGCTCAATTACAATGTTAGTATAAGTGCTAATAAAACACAATCCTAATGTGCACCAGTAATATAAGCATAAATAAAATTTGTGTTTCCTACTTGCATGGGATTGGAATTAAAATTTATGTAAATACTCTAAGTTTCATAAGAACTCTATGTATTACAGAATACTTACCTCATTTTAAAGATGAGGAATTTGAGTCAAGAAGAATTTAGTAACTTGCTCAAAAATACATAATTAGTAAGGCACAAAAAGAAAGTGATAATACTGGCAAACTAATATAATGTAATATATTGCATTACCCAATAAAGTAAAATACACTGAAATAGAAGATATAATAGAAAGAGAAGATATAATAATTTTATTAAGGAAAACATAGAACAATGCTTAAAACATACTTCCATTTTGGAAAATGAGTGTGACATCATGTATGTAAAATCAATATCCTAAAACAATTCTATAGATTATCTATGAGTATAGGCTTTATGAATGAACAAAGTCTTTCTACATAATATATTTTTATGCTAACATCCTCCATACTTAGAATATCTCAATTTGCAACTACAACCAATCCTCACATTTTTAACCTTTCGTTTTGTAAATATGGAAGGAAAGTTCAGATTACTAAGTGATATGTTTTTTTTCCACTTGGGCTAATAAAATTTCTTTGCATCTTAGTCTGTTGTTTCAGGACCTTCTAAGTAGATGAAAGGCATCCACTACTTTGAATAGAAGAGGCACTGTAGAGTCAGAGGAACAAAGATGAAACCAAATCATCAGATCAAAGAGTAAGACAGAAAGATGCAAATCTGTCTTTTTAGATCTTAGTTTTCCACCCATTGATCATTAGCTCAAATATTTACTTAGATATTATGCTTTCTCAGGCCCTTCTCTAGGAATAAAGCAATGCCCTTCCTTACTAGGCACAGATGTTATATTTTAATTTTTGAATATATAAATGAATATTTTGATGAGAGCTTTAGAAGGAATAAAGATGGTTAATGTATAATAGAGAGCCAGTCAAAAATTTCACTGACTAAAACAAAACTCAGGAGCATATGATTTTTAGTACTGTGAGGCCCTCATTTTGAATCCTCATGGCACAGCCTGGGGAAGATGATGAAAGGCATCTGTTATCTGGAAACAAAGAACCTTCCAGAGAAGGCTGAGATATTCCAAAATGAGCAGCATGAACTTTATCAGGAATTGTCATGGGGAAAGAATCCACACCCATAGATGGATTGAACATCATGCTTGTGGACCCTTCATCACTCTGATCCAGGGAATGTTCTTTGTTATTTTCCCATGTGCTCTGCCCTGTGCTGTCAGTGAGGGCTCCATCAGTAATAATTTCCCCAGTGAGATACGCTCATTTTTGTGAACTCTGCTCAGCTTCTTACATGAAAACCCTTCCTTATAATGCTCCATATAGAATAGAAGGCTGGACACCTTGACACTTGGTATCCCATGACCTGGAAAAGATGGATCTGATTAGAAATATTTGGGAGGGTAGAGAATGACACATTATCTGTTACATAAGGGTCTATTTGTTGCAAAAATTAACCTGTGAATCTGCATACAGCCTGTGGTATATCATAGCTCCCAACTGAGTACAAGAGAGACACAGAGTAGCAGTTTAGGCACCAGGGATCTACCTTGGTGGTAAGATGTTTTAGCAACAAACTTAAAAATACAGAAATAATTTTGTCAATTATTATGACTTAATGGGTCCAATTTACCATGAAATTAATCAGCTGTTTAACCAAACATCTTGGAAAGGAGAAGTAACAAATGGTTAGCAAAGAACACAGGAACTTTGCGTACTTCTCACAAGTCACTACAAGAGGAACCTCACCTTGTATCTTTTTAAATATAACTCCTTTCTTCCTGCTGCCAACTTCCTCCTTTAAATCTGCAACAAGAAAATAGCTGTACTTTGCCCAAGCTATCACTATTAGACTGATCATAAAGGGTGAATATAATAATCGTGGGTGTGTGAGTAAATGTTTTACAGCTACAACTATACTGGCATAGATATTATGAAAGAGGTTGAGGACTCAGAGGGAAGTGGATAGGATAAAAATAAGGATAGAAAAGAAACACTGTTTAACTTGTTATAATAACACCCAGCCATTCAATGTTTGTGGAACAGTTATTCAATTAAATGTTGGTGATAGGATATGACATTGACTTTTCCCTCAAAATTTTTCATACACCCTCTACTTCAAATACCACTGAGATGATGAGAGAAACAAGCAGATAGAACCACTTCATTCAACTCTCCAAGTGAAATCGTACAGGATGGCCCCTCCTCCTCTCCCAGTCCTCTGGAGGCTGAATCCAACCTTCACACTTGGTAATAATGGAAACTGGAGACAAATATGTCATAGCTGAATGTTACTTTCATTAGACCTCTGAAATCCTAGAATGGTCCCGAGGGCCAGGAAAAGTAAGAGCTAAGGATGCTCAGAATATTTCTAGGCATGATCAGGGGAAATTTGGGCAGAGTTCTGAACCTTGGATCCCAGTTGGGCACTGAATTTCCCCAGATGCTGTTCAATAGCCATCTGCTTTTTCAGTCTCTTAAAAGCTATTCCACACAGAAATATCATACAAGAGTTAAGAACAAAAAAGTAAATGTCCAGATTCAAGGAAGGCATTCGAACGAGTGATATGTTGAGAATCAACTCACCAATTGAACTTTCCACCTACCTGTTCCTGTGTGGGAAACCATTAACAGGAGAAGGAGGATTCCAGCAGCAAGACAAGATGGAGCCATCTAAAGTGATCCTCCTGGGCTCTTCACTACCATTTATCCACATGGGGAAAGGGACTTGGTGAAGGAAGGAGAATTGCCATCTGTTCTGGTCATACAGGGATAACTAAGGAACTCTACCTTGCAGATTTTTAAATTCTCTTCCTTTTTCTGCCAACTCCATTTTAAATATGAAAGTAAAAACCCGTGCACTTTGTCCTACCTATCACTAAGAAGGTAATCATGAGGGGTGTGGTGTGAGTGTGGGTGTGGGTGCATTGAGTCACATTCTACTCCCACTGACATTTTTTATAACTATACTGTTTTCAAAGGGTTTTTCAGTGCAAATGTTTTTTTCTCAGTGTTCAACCATATCATGATCCTATACCTAGTCAACTCTAGTAGATTCTAGAATAAAATAAAGATTTTCAAGTTGAATAAATCCTCAAGGTCATGAGATACAAATGAAAAGCTATCACTCAGCATGGTTACACACATGGAATATGCCACAGAGAAAGGGAATGCTCTGAAGAAACTTGAATATCTGCCTCTATGACATGCCTTAAAATAGTGTCCAGCATTTATCTACCTTAGAAATCTATGCTTCTCTGCATTCACAGTAATGTATTACACAAATCACTCAAACACTTAATAAACATTCCAAACTAAAAATAATCATAGATTTTTACAGGTGGCATAAAGAAAGCCAACACTGGTACACATTTTTCAATATTATCATTAAAATATATGTGAAAGCATAGAAAGAGGAAAAATAGCTATGTCAAATTCTTTATCTTTACGATGTCCAGCAACCAACTGCCATTTTGAAAGGGAAATATAATGCCCAATCCAAATCTGAAAGGCATCAGAGATGTAAGTTGTCTTTTATCTCTTCATTTAACCTAGGCTCCTTGGCTATAATGTAGTGAAAAATGTAACACACCCAACTCCTCAAAAATCCTCATCCAACTGGATCATAACAAAAGAAGACAATTATATCTTCACCTCCCCAACCATTCCAGACTTTCCATCTTTTCAGCCAAGAGTCATGCACATGTTCTCTCTTCTTTGTCTTTCATTTCTCACTCCAGCCCTTGAATAATGGCAAAACTTGTAATGCACCAATTTTCACCACTAACTGGTTTCCTGACTCATGGTTCTCTTTCTCCATATATGTGCCAGTTTTTTGTTCATGATGTTTTTAAGACTAATTCTAAAATTTGCCTCCAGCATAAGAATTTCTAATTACAGTAAAGTCATCGCATGTCTTTAACCTTGTTGCAATTTTGGATAATGTTTGAATTTTTGAAAGCCTCCCACCCTTCATTTTCTAATACTAGAAATGCTGTAGGTGATCCATACATGTTTAGCAAATAACTGGATGCTACATCCAGAGAAATCCACCAAGAAGGATATGAAAAGTAAATAATTGAAAAATGAAAAACAAGCCAAAAATGAATTTTGTGTAAATTATTTATAATAGTTGATTTCA